>CAUYPK010144972.1:0-14569 GCA_963574355.1 Loris lydekkerianus
GTAAGGGCCAGGGGAGGGGAGGGGAGGGGGGATGTTGGGGTGGAGGGAGAGTAATTGGTGGGGCCACACCTACGGTGCATCTTAGAATGGGTACAGGTGAAACTTACTAAATGCAGAATACAAATGTCTTCATACAATAACTAAGAAAATGCCATGAAGGCTATGTTAAACAGTTTGATGAAAATATTTCAGATTGTATATGAATCTAGCACATTAAAAAAATAATAAAAAAGAAACTAGCACATTGTACCCCTTGACTGCACTAATGTACACAGCTATGATTTAATAATAAAAAATTAAAATAAAAAAAGAATATACTTTTTAGTCATGTTATTTTTCAACTATGGCCATATACAAGAGACTTAGTAACCTGGTAATACCTCTATTTTCATGACTATTTCCTTTTCTTTCTAATTTAAAATTCATCTCTTTGGTGATTTAAGTTCTACAAAACAAGTAGAAGGTAGAGAAATATTTATACTAAAAGATGTGATGTATATGGTGGTAAATCTAAATGATAGAATCTGAAGTGTGTGTAATTTAAAATTGCTATGCATGCAAACAGCAATTCAATTAAAATCCCATGATGTAAAACATCGTTAGCACATTATATAAAGCATTCATGTGTTGTGATCTAAGCACAGTATTTTTTTTGGCGTTAAGTCTAACTTTATAATTTGGATGCAGTGGTTATCTGAAAAGAAAACCATCTCATTTCCTTTTTCTCAAGTCCTATTACTAACTAAAGTAAATGCATTTCTGAGTAAAAGCAGAATTCATCCTCTAGACTGAACCTAGATTTAAGCTAAAGGCAATTTAAACTTGTTTCCTGACAGCCCTTCTAAGTCTGTCTATTTCAACTAATTAACTTCAAAACTTCGTTCTTTGAAAGCAAATATATGTTTTAAATAATCAGTTACTTCTCATGGAATTTTGAAGCTACATAATACTTGAGTAATATATATTTTCCTCTTAGCTAGCATATATTTATTATTCATTCATTCCTTATTCAGCTTGATCTAAGTCAAATATACTGTTGAGCATTTTTATCAGTCTTCTACTATAGGGTCTGGCCATGTTGTTTAAATTCCTGTGATACTGTTCAGACTTTCAACAAAAAATATTTATGTTCAGAGGTTTCCAGAAATACTAATTTTTAAAATTCAAATTTGTAAAGCACAGAATAACATAACATGTATTCCAAAAAGGGTGAAGAGGCAGCAAGATTAAACTGGAAAAAAGCATCAGCAAATTTATTAATTAGGATCATGCTTTCTCATTTTCTTTTCTTTTTCTTTCCTTTTCTTCCTTTCTTTCCTTTTTTTTAGACAGAGTCTCACTTTGTCATCCCCGGTACAGTGCCCTGGCATCATATCTCACAGCAACCTCAAACTCTTGGGCTTAAGCAATTCTCTAGCCTCAGCCTCCGAAGTATCTGGGAGTACTGGCACCCACCACAACATCCAGCTAGTTTTAGAGATGGGGTCTTCTTCTACCTCCGGCTGGTCTCAAACTTGTGAGCTGAGGCGATCCATGCACCTTGGCCTCCCAAAGTGCTGGGAATACAGGCGTGAACCACCGCGCCCAGCCTTGCTTTCTCATGTTCAACTAAAATGCATATGTTTCAACTGAGGCCTCCGCAGTATTTTAGCCATGACTGACAGTGCTAAGAACACTCCTTGAAGTCCACAAATACCAAAATCAATAACTCCACTATGCCTAACCCATAACCCTTAAAGAGGAAGTACATGCTGAATTAATTCAATCATCAATAAGTACTAAGAACTTATGACTTTGTTAGATGTCACAAATATACGAAAGAACACATATTCCCTGGCCATAAGGCCCTTACAATCTAATCGAGCAGATTGGATATTCACATACGAAACACAAGTGAGTATAATTACATTGCTACAGTAAAGCCTTAACTATCTAGAACCCCAAATCAACTAATTTTCTAGATAATTTTTTAAAGAAAAAATAACTGGAAAAATTTAACTATTAAAATATCAAAATTTATTTTGCACCTTTTGGTAAAAATATTTCTGCTCTTCATGTCTAATATGGACACAAACCTTTTTAAAACTATCTCATAGTCACCATAATGCACAATAGCTATTGCGACATGCTTCAGATGTGACATGCCTCAGATACAGCAATGTGTGCAAATAAGATCTGTCATTCCTCACCTTTGCCTTCCTCTCACACCCCACTTCCCTGGTTGATACGCTTTGACATGGAACATAGATGTTGCTGAGAGAAAAGTGGCTCTTTCCATTATGCTATAATACACAGACCAAGAAAAAAATTTCTGTATCTTTACGGCAGATACTCTCAAATATTAGTGTGCCTAAGAATCACCTGGGGTGAATATGTAACATGTAGAAGGCTGGAGGGAGGATCCAACACTCTGCATTTTAAATAAGTACTCCAGCTGATTACGCCAGGTCTTCTAAACTACTGAAGAAACATTGCTTTAATGTCAAGGGTGCCAATTTCTGCTCAAGATACCCCAGCTATAGGAAGATTCTGTTTTCTTCTCAGTCCCTGGCCTTCCTTTGCATATAAGCATTGGCTTCTCACCAACAGTTGTCATAGTAAACTGCACAGCCATTATCTTGTTCTCCCACACTCCAGATCCTTCCAGGTCTGGGAGAGTCTGAAAACAAGGTCTCCAGCTGGCAGACAGGCACAGAAGCAGACAAACAGACAGATGCAAAGCAGGAAACTGTGAGGTACAGCAATTAGAAAACAAATGTAGTATAAATCCTATTGATTTGGCAATACAGATTAAAAAGTTAAAAATTTCTTTCAAACTTTTTTTCTCTGAGAAGGAATGCAGAAGAGCACAGAGCTAGGCACCTATGGTTCAGCTGCTCTGTCACTACTTAGCTTTATGACCTCCGGTGTTATCTTCCTGCATCTGGAAATTAGGGAAAATCCTACTTTCTTTGCCCATCTCACAGTAACGTTATGAAAACCAAATGAACTTATGTTTGTGGAAGCACATTGTGAAATATAAAGTACAACACAATGATGTGTGCTATTTTTAAATTTCTTTTTCAAAATGAACACAGTATTCTAGACGTTATTGAAACTTTACTTGGTACTTGAATATCTTCTAGTATCTCAGGGTCTCTTATGAAAACAAATTCTCATTGTAAAAACAAAAAAAAAGGTAGAGAAAAATGCAGACCCTTGGACATACCCTGAAGTTGATTTTTTGAACATATCCTTGAAATCGGCTTGTTTTAAAGACAATTGCCTCCGTCTCCTGAAAGTGGAGTGCAGAAAAAAAAAAAAATCTGGTTAATTATGGCTTTATTTTGTTTAGTTCAACTTTTTCAAAGCATATCCTGAAAACATTTCAGCTATAAATTAATAAAACATATTAATAAATCCTGAACAGTTAAGACCTTACAGAAGAATTTAAAACTATGTAAATTAACTTTTTAAAAGCCCTTAACTAGAAAGCCATAAGATTTTATGTGTTTTTATAAGCTCTCTTTATGTTTCAGAAGGTCAGGAATAAAGATTGACATTATGTACAATGTTTATTGGCAACTAATCTAAAAGACTAACTAACCAAATTTAAACACAAGGATATACTTTCCAGTGCTTGGATATACACAAGGATATACACCCGGCCCTTGGATGATTTGTCATTTTCTAGCTTTTTAAGCCTAAAGGTCAATTCTTTGCTGATATACTACTTTGCCATAAAATCCTGAAAGCAAATGACACACATTACAAGCTTTCAGAGAACAGATGGCTAATGTTCTTCTAGGTTCATTTACTACCAATTTTCTTATTTTCATACTGCTTATAATTAATAAAAGCATATAAATAGATGCACTGTCCCCTAACCAGAAGATTTGGTTTTTGTGAAGTTCTGTCATATATCTAGTTCTTTTGGGCTAATACAAAACACAATATTGTACGGATATACTGCCTCAAGAATACAGTTTTAAAAATAGAGACTACTACAGAAGCACTGCAGTGTATGTTGTTGGCAATCAACTCCCTTCAAAAATTAAAACTATGCTGGCAGATGTTTGAGCAGATCTAACACAAAATTTATTTCCATTTTTGTTATTAGCATATAGAAAGTAGACATTAGCCTTATCTAACGTGTTCTTCAAAACAAACTGTCATGGTTATTTCTGGGTCATCTCACAATCACTATTGCATTATTAAGGTCATAACTAAATCAAAGTCACAGTCTAATAGTATCTTTAGAAAGACCTTGACAAAGACCTTATCAAAGATGTTATTCTAAATCTAACAACCTCCTATGAGAAAAGACAGGTAGCAATTATTTTATTTCTGTTTCAGAATGATAAATTCAAAACAGCATCTCCTTAATGACAAGATTATTTCAAAGTCTACTTTTAAAATTCTATACACATAAAATTATTGTTGAATGATAAGTTATACTAGGTGAAATTCACATTTGTCATGCTTTAGAATTAAGTTCAACCAAGCAAATAATAATTATTTCCTTCCTTAAAATACATTAAAATATCTTTAAATGTAGCTTATTTTATATTCCTATTAATATTATTCCTCGTCTTTGTGTATTTAAGAAGAATCTGGTGTGCCACCTTGTGGTAACTGAGTGAAATTATGTATTTCTACATAAGTCACTATTCTTTATTTTAACTTTTTAAATCTATATATTTTTCTTAACCTGTATTACATTTAAGCTATAAAAATGAATCTATGTCATAGTCTGAAGTAAAACAAAATTTCTTTAGAGATTTTGTTCAAAATCAAGCTTTATACATGCTCCTATGATTTTTACATGGATACCAATATGTCTCCTGAATTCAACAATACATATAAAATTGATTTTTGTATACCGCTTCACAGCCACATATGAAAACAAGAGGCTTAGTATTTTAATGAATAAGTAACAGCAGTAAATAAAGGAAAAGAAAGGTCTCTTACCAATAAGCCCATTTTTCTCTTAAGGTTTGAACTCTCATCATTTGTCATGTTCTTGTGGATCCCTCTCTCATCAAATTCTCTGGAGTTTTAAAGTTAAGAGCTGTGATGCACAGCTAGGCTCTGCTACATAGCAGCGCACCCCAGTGCATCTGCCTGGTATAACATTTGAGTTGCACCTCCCAAAAGCAGAAACAGGCTTTATATATTCAAAAACCTATGCACTGCATACCTTCCCTTGATAGGAAATTATAGTCAGCATGGTTGAACTATTTATATTTCAAATCTAAACTCCTGATCAGATATGAAAATAAGAACCACATGCATCTTAAGTTTTGTACCAGGAAACTGAACAGAAACAAAGTGTTCATCTTTTTAGCAGTGATGGGGTAAGGCAAATACTAACACCAGGAGACCTGACTTTTAAAAAGCATGTTACCTGGAAGTAACCTTATTTTTCAAGGGTCACTGTCTTGTTATTTACCATATTATCTTAAATCTTTATTATCTTTAACTCTTCCCTCTCTGTTGCCCATAGTAATCAGTCATGAAGTCCTATCTTATTTTCTTTATCAATTTGCCAGGAACATAACTTCTACGTTTTTTTAAACAAATGAGCTCCCTCACGAAAAACATATATAACTGGTCTCCCTGAATCTGCCATCTTCGATCCAGATAATTCTTTTAACATAAAACTACACAGGGGGTAAATTATCAATAAAATATTTTATTAGCTACATGCTGGGTACTATGCTAGGTGATATGAATGTAAAGGTGAACAAGACACAGTCCATTGCTCTCAGGAAGCTCCTGGTTGAGTGAGGGAAGCAGACATGTACTTTGATAACACAAAATATAGTATAGAAGCTTTAGGATTATATGCCTAGGATTCTGCACAGCAGCAGAGAAATATCAAAAATCCTGCTACAACTGAAGCTGAATAATAAGGCATTCATCAGGTAGAGTCTAGAAAAAATATCCTGCGCAAAAATACAGAGATGTGAGGGAGTATAACATGTTCAGTGATTGGTTAAGTTTTCAAAATGGCTGTAAAGAGTTCAATATGCCTGAAAAGAAGGTACACAGTATTGGGGTAAATAAATGTTAAGGTATGCAGAAACCACATCCCAAAAGATTATGCATGCCAGAGAAGTCTGGAGAAAGTCTGTAGGCTATGAGAAACAATTTGTTGAATGAGTGAATCAAAAAACTAATAAAGTACCTAAACCCAGTACTAAGAATTAAATATATACTGGCCAACCTACTTTCCAGTCTTCAGAAATATCTCAAAACACCAACTACCTTCCAGTTATCTATCTCACAAGCTTGATTTGTTCTTTCTCACCTTAGCTCCAGAGATCCTTACTGCATGGAATCTCTTCCCCAGTCCAATTTTCTGAACTCTACCCATCCTTCCTGCTCCAGCTCAAATTGCATTCATTTTTGTGAAATCTTCCATGATAATTTGTGTCTACGGATTTTTAAAAAATATTTCTTCAGTGCAGGGACCAGAGATTATGTATTGTTCCTAATGTTGAGCACACAATGTCCAAGAAATATTTTTGATCCTTTGCCTATGAAGTGAAACAGGATGGTCAAGAGATGACACTAAGGCACAAAGGTCAGAGCCTGAGGGTAAGTAAGCAGACCCAAGAAAGCCCACCTCCTCCAACTTCACCATTCACATACAAACTTAGTAACTCCCTTCATCACTCCCAGCCTGAAAAGAAAAGGATGTGAATTATGAAGACAGCTGGACCGGTACTGGGCACCAATTCTACATTACCATGCAACATTGCTGGCTGGCTATATACATCACAGCCCTGGTCTAAAAATTCCAGATAATTGATGAGAAAGGGATACCAACAGAATAGTTGAATGACAGAGATGTGACTTTTGGAAAAATAGAGCTGTAAGCAGAGAGGAACCTGATTATGGTTTTTCTACTTGCAGTAAACCAAGAGAATTTACCTGAAAGTTTATACAATAAACAAAAAAAAAAAAAAATTGATGATCACAAAAAGAAAAGAGAGAGCATGGGCAGGTGATTGGATCTCTAAGATCAGGCTATTAAAGGGAAAATCTAAGTGTAAGAAGAAAATATTTTGAAAAAAGGGTTAATAGTGTTACCTGGGATATTAGTATAGGACAAGAAGCTGTATCAGAGAAATATGTCCTTGGGTGTAAATATTTAGTGTTCTCAGTCTGTGGAACCACATCTCATTATGCTCAGTGTTAAATACTCAGTAAGTACTCAAGCTTTTGTTGATTTTGGCATTTGGCATTCAAGTTTGTTTCATCCTTTTTATGTATGCACAATCTCTTAGATTTATGCAATGATGCAAAAACCATGGTGCTTTATTTTATGTAGACAATAAAAAAGGTTTCATCTTAGTCAACCATTTTATGTTAAAATGGGTTGAGAGGATTCTGTCAGTAGTTTCAAAAAGTGGTTAATACTTAAATATTATCTCAACGACTTAAAAATGTCCCAGATAAAAGCTGTCTACACCTTTCTTCTTTTTTATTGAGTGAAAAAGCTGACCAGTTTTCTTTCCACTAACTTACAAGGAAAAAATTTCAAATAGAGAAAAGAATGGAAAATGTGTTTTGGGAAATGCTCCATATTTTCCAAGTAATCCTCAAAAAAGAGAAGTACTTAGTGGGATGTAAAAATTATTTGCTCAACTGGGTCTTCAGAAGAATGTTTTTAAACTATAGCAATGGTACCATCATTTTGAAAATAAAGGGTAAATAATCCAGACCATTTCATCATTTAGTTTTGCAGAAAACGAACCAATTGCCTGAATATTTCCTTCATGCCTGGCAGAAAAAAAAAAAAAAAAAAAAAAAAAAAATCAACAACCATTTTATATTTTGACTCAAATAGGTATTTCTCCAAATTCACATAACTTGTTCATCTTGATGTTGTAAAAGGAGAAAGAGGAGAAGAGGTAACTACCTTCTGGAAGTCCATAAGTAAATGTCATATACTGTTAGTGAGTATGATGACAGGATCTATACTAGTCTAGTGTAAATAATTCACTTACATTCCATTTAAAATACTGTCATGTTATCTCATCCATAGCATATCCACAGCAGTATTCTTTCCCTTTCTTCTGACATTTGTAAGATGGCTCAGAGCAGGATGAGTTAAGCAGTTTATAAGGTTTTCTGTTCTGCTGAAATATCCATGGATGACAGATTTTAAGAACCAGTGGTCTAAAGAAGGGTTGGATAGGGTATCTATATTGGGAGGCAATTTGACATATTCCTATAGCCTAGAAGTTCATATTTCAGGTGATTTACCATATTTCAGTCACATTATCACTCAATACAATGGAGGAGATGGAGTCAAAGGAAAGAAAACAAATAGAAATGCCATTTTCTGGTACTAATAACTTCTGTCTGTACCGTCACTACATTAGAACAAATGACAAAGAAGGCAGGGGGCAAAGTTTCATAACCTCCCAGTCCTAATTGAATGAATCAGAACCCTCTTATGTATTTCTTATCTTCTTCTTTTTTTTTCTTTCTTTTTTTTTTTTTTTTTGTTGTTGTTGTTATTGTTGTTGTTTAATTGTTTCTGGTGAATTTGAAGGTACAAAGAATTAGGCTACAATGTTTGCATTTGTTAGGTAGAGTTTCTGTTACAATTGTGTCTTGGCCCCCAAGATGTGTGCCATACACCCTAACATTGTACAAATGAGGTAAAGGCTATGTTAATTGGTAGGATGTAAGCACTCCAATTTGTACAAATAATCAACACATTGAATCCCACAAAGGAACAAATGTATTCATGATCTATGTATATATGACAAATTAGAGAAAAACTGTTATATATGTCTAAAATGGAACAAAACTTGTGTCATGTTGCTATATAGTGCCACAAATAATGGAAGGTAACCCACGAGTAATTCAATGTACTTAGTAGGTATCAATTATTCAAGAATACCAACATACCTTACTAAGCTAAATCTTAAATTGATTAGTGTTTAATAGTTACAGTAAAATCTGAAAGGGGCTAAAATATACATGCTAGGACACTGAAAAGTTTTAAATTTTGATCATGTTAGTTTGGAAATAGAAATAAGCTAAATGACATTTCAAAGACAGAGGACAGACACATAAGGTTAATGAGAAAGTAAGAATTACTTAACAACCTAATTTTTCTATCCAGATACTCTACAAAGTATTTTACTCATTTTAAATGTCAGTTTAAACTTAGCCAGCAGAATTCCAAGTAAAAGAATTTATTATACCCCATAATTTTTAAGAGACTCATTTTCATTTCCAACTTTATCTTGAAGTAGGCAATGCAGGCATTAATAATCCCATTTTCTAGTGAAGAAACAGAGTTGTTAAAGGACTTAAGTGGCTTAAGTGACATAGCTGCCAAGTGGGAGAACTAGAAAACAATAATCAAGGTCCCCAACACCTAATTTGGTGTTTATTATTTGCCTCTGTATTGTATTAATATTTATATTAACACTTATTATAAGGGGAAAAATGTAAATATAATCACTAAACAACTCCCTCCCCCCCCAAAAAAAAGTCTTCATATACCAAAGTAAATGGCCGTAGGAAAGCAAGAATAGGGTATAGCTAATAGAGGATATAGGATAGCAATATAACAAAAGTTATAGAAATCATCAGCCTATACCTTCCCAGTGCCAATTCACAGAGCTCCCTTTCATCCATCAGTTAGCAATTTCTCAGTGTAGATCTCCAACAAGCCATACTCTTTCACACCTCAATGGTTTCATATATGATTCCACTTGGAATTCTCTGCCCTCCTTGTCTACCAAGCAAACATCTAGTCACGCTTAAGTATTCAAGCATACCTCCTTTAATAAAACCTTCCCTCATATCCCTTAGCAGGCACAGATAATGGGTTTTCTATCTTATTGTGGTACTTTGAGTATTAAGGCTTTCATCACTTTGAATTATAACTGTTTCTATGTTTCCCTAGACTATAAACTCCTAAGAACTGAGGCTGCATCTTTCTTATATTTTTATTATACCTAACTCAATGCCTGTCACATAGGAATCCAATTATAAGAGGCAATTTTGGTGCAATCAAATCAGCAGAGGTAAGTTCTTCCCTCCTCTATACCTAACCATACTTTTCTAATTATAATTAAACAGGAAATCACTAAATGGCCTTATCCTTACAAAACTAAGATGAGAATCATAAGAAATAAATAAAATATTGAAATTTCAAACAGTATACCTAAATGGCTCCTTTTAATAATTGCATAATAGACCCTGTATGTGCCTAGCAGGGTGCTCAACATATTAAGTACAGGACTTCATGATGGATAGAGGGGAGGATTTAATGGATCAATAAGTGACTGCTGAACTGAACTGAGAAAGGGAAACACTTAGCTACTGTAAAGGAAAGGAAACATTAGTAATCAGTTTTTTAAGTCAAGATAGTATTTGTAAAGTGAAGAAATGCATTTTCTTGATTTATCACTACCTAGAAGAGTTAATGTTAAAAAAAGAAATAGTATCTCCTAAATCAAGTTATGTCTACACACTGTAATTTAAAAGTATAAAAGCATATTCTTTGCACTGTTAAATCCTATTAAATTATTCTTGCAAATAGTGATGATGAAAGAGAAAACCACAAAATGCAATTTTGACAATCATTGCTCCACTAGATGAAGCAAAAAATGAAATAACAAATTCAACCAAGCAAGCCACTACATATCACCAAAACCTAGTAACGCAAATGGTACAGTGAGAAGTCAAGAGTAAAATATACAAATAAAACACAGGAGGATCCAAGGCTAACAAGCCCCTTTAACTCTAAAACTAGAGAAAATATACATATTTCATCAAAGACCTATGAATCCTGTTCCAATGAGGGAATTATAATTTAGCATTAAGGAAGTATCTCAAATCTCTTTCTCACCTCACTTCCTGACATCCCCATTTGCACAAACCAGCAGAGCAAAAACATCAAAGATATTAACATAATGAGCAATATAAAGAATAAACAACAATGGGGTTCCCCAAAGGGAACAGCCTGTTTACAACATGGTTTAACATACATAAGTTAGGGACTTGGGGTAGAGGCTCCTGCAGCTGTGAGGGCAGATGCAGATCATTAACCACTGTCTCTGGTGTGTTCTGGGGTATAGTTGGAAGGGAAGGGCTAGAGATTTTTTATTAAAAAGAAAAAAATATGGTCTTATAAAAGGCAGCTGTGTTTTGCTAACAGCGAATCTGAATTTTGGACACAGAAACATAGTGTATAAACCCTTAACAGCTAGTTGGGAAGACAAGAGTCATAAAAGCCTCTAGGATACTTAATCATAAAGGAAGATTGGCTCAGGAGCCATAGAGAACAGTCAGACAGCCAGGGAGACAGATGCTAACAGTTTCAGGTAAAAGTCCCTGAACAGTGAAAAATGGTATCCAAAAAATAGAAATCTTTATAAACCAATAATTTATCATCTAAAATTTAGAATTAATTTTCCCTTCCTTATTGCTTTCATCATTTCAAGTTTCTATTCAAAAGCCTTCCCTGACGACTTATTTATGTGATGTATTTATAGATTCTACTTTCAAGGTCTCCTCAACCCCAAACCCACATTATCTATTCAACCTTATTCCCCATGATAGTCCCACATTTGCCCACAACTGAAACCACCATACCCAGAAATGCCATAGAAGCTATTGTAAAAATTACATGATTTACGGCCTATAATAAATCTGTGGTGAGAAATACACAGGAACCTTTTGAGGGAAGGGAATGGAGAAGAAAGGAAAATTAGGCAAAGCTCTTAACCAAGGCTTTCCCTATCCCAAAATGTATCCTCCTACAGTGGAACTCTCTCTCCTCAATTCTCACCTCCACCTCCTCCCATTGTTTGCTCTGTATTACTGCCAGAAATTTCAGCTTGTACAGGTTCTTTGGAGCTAACAAGAAAAGTTGTTATAATTATAATAGGTATAGCTGCCAGGATGAAGTGGCTATCTATAATTTACACATTAGTGTAAGTGAGTTAAGGCTCTTCAAATAGCAAAGAACCATTGCCCTGTGAGACTGGGGAAGGCTAAAGATGGAAAAAAGCCTTTAGAACCCTAGCAACCTTGAGTAGTGTACTATTTTTTTTATGTAAACTATTTTTTTAATTATTAAATCGTAGCTGTGTACATTAATGTGATCACGGGGCACCATACATGTAGTGTGCTATTTTAAGAAAATTACCAGAAGGGGGCCTTGGGAATAGAGAAACTCTCTCTTAAGGACGGAGATAGAGAAAATGAGATGTACAAAAGGATGCAGAAAAGGTTGATGGAGAAAAACAAAGCTCAACTTCCTCCATTCTCTGACTTCTAGCACAGAATCCTCCACATCTTTCCTAAATGTCTATTCCCAGGCCTTAGAGCACTGTTACTAGAATAGATCGATACTTAATCAGATTAAATACAATATTTTAGGGTGACCCAGAAACCAAACCATCATGTATGTGTCATTTATAAACAATGGATTTATAAATAAACAGTTGGAAAATGACATTTATAGGTTGGGTACTACTTATCCTTTTCAACATATGCCTCCCACCACCACACCCTCTGTACACACGAACACCATAAACTGCTCTCTTCTCTATTTTGCAAATGTAAGATGTTTTTCTCTGTCACCATAAATTTAACTCATAAAACATCACAGCTGCCCCTCTGTTGACACAAGTTCTGCCTATTCTTTTATTTTTTATTTCAAAATACTATGGAAGCACAAATGTCTTTGTTTACATATATCAATTTTGTTATGCTTAAGTAAGGGTTGTAAGTGCTCCCACCTCCCAGATAGTGTTCATTGTATGAGTTAGGTAGGTTTTCCCCATCTCCTCCTCTGCCAACCTCCTGCTTGATTTCCCTGAGTTTTACTTCCCTCTGGGGGCATGTGTGCTCAGTAGTTATTTACAGTTTAATAGTGAGTACAAATTGTGTTTGACTTTTCATTTTATAGATACTTCACTTAGGATAATGATCTCCAGTTCCATCCAAATTGTTGCAAAAGACCTTAATTCTTTATTTTTCGCGGCTTAGTAGTACTCCACAGTATACATATACCACTTTTTTTTTTTACTTAATAGAATCAATCAATAATATACCACATTTTATTAATCACTCATGAATTGATCGGCACTTGGGTTGATTACACATCTCTGCAACTGTGAATAGTGCTGCAATAAACATTTGAATATATGTGTCTTTTTGATAAAATTACTTATTTTTCTTTGGGTAAAGAGCCAGTAGTGGGATTTCTGGATCAAATGATAGGTCCATTTTTAGTTCTTTGAAGAATTTACACACTGTTTTCTACAGAGGTTATACTAATTTGCATTCCTACCAACAGTATATATATATATATCTTTGTAGCCACACCAGGATCCATTTTTTTAATTTTTAATAAAAACCATTCTAACTTGGGTAAGGTGATACCTCATTGTGTTTTAAATTTGCATTTCCTTGATAACTAGTGATACTGAGCAATTTTTTCATATGTTTATTGGCTATTTGTCTATTTTCTTTTGAAAATCTTCCGTTCATGTTTTTTGCCCACTTTTTAAGGGGGTTGTTTGGTTTTGTTCCTTGCTGATTTGCTTGAGTTCTTTGTAGATTCTGGTTATCAGCCCTTGATTGGATAGATAGCTTACAAATATTTTCTCCCACTGTGTAGGTTGTCTATTTGGTCTGTTGATTACTTCCTTTGCTATGCAGAAGCTTTTTAATTAATCAAGTTTCATTCATCTATTTTTGTTATTGCTGTAATTGCTCTTGAAGTTTTATCATAAATTCTTTGCATAGGCAGATATCTTTCTACAAGAGTTTTTAAAAATATTTTCTTCTAGAATTCTTTTGGTTTCATGCCTTATATTTAAATCTTTTATCGATCTTGAATTAATTTTTGTGAGTGGTGAGAGATATGGATCCTGTTACAATCTTCTGCATGTGGTTATTCAATATTCCCAGCACCACTTATTGAATAGGGATTCTTTTACCCAGTGTAATTGTTGTCTGCTGTGTCAAAAATCAGTTGCCTATATGTAGATGGTTTCCTATCTGGGTTCTCTGTTCTGTTCCATTGGTGTGTATCTCTATGATTGTGCCAATACCATACTGTTTGTTTGTTTACTTGTTTGCTATAGCCTTGTAGTATAGTTGAAGTCTGGTAATGCAATGCCTCCAGATTTGCTCTTTTTTTGCTTAAGATTGCTTTGGTTATGGGCGGCACCTGTGGCTCAGTGGGTAGGGTGCCGGCCCCATATACCGAGGGTGGTGGGTTCAAACCTGGCCCTGGCCAAACTGCAACAACAACAACAAAAATAGCCAGGTGTTGTGGCAGGTGCCTATAGTCCCAGCTACTCAGGAGGCTGAGGCAAGGGAATTGCCTAGGCCATGAAGTTGGAGGTTGCTGTGAGCTGAGACATCATCGCACTCTACCGAGGGTGATCAAGTGAGACTTTGTCTCTATAAAAAAAAAAAAAAAAAAAAAAAAAAAAAGTTTGGGTGGGTTTTTCAGGGTTTTTGTGGAGCCAAGCAACGCATCGTAATTTTTTTTTGTAGTTCTGTTAAATATGCGTGTGGGTTTTGGTGGGAT
>CAUYPK010144974.1:0-26737 GCA_963574355.1 Loris lydekkerianus
GAGATACGTGTCGGCCCCAGAGCTCTGGCTTTCCCTGAATAAAGCCTCATGTGTTCTTGCATCAAGTGTGGTCTCTCGTGAGTCCTTGGGCGCCGCGCCGTCCCGAGATTTGAGTGAGGGTCTCCCTTCGGGGGTCTTTCAGGGTCAGAACCAATACCAAACACTGACCTCACAAATTTTTCCAATTAGGTTATTCCTGAAGGGATTCATGCCCTGGGACATTGTTGTAAACAATAGTCATCAGGAAATAAGTGAAGCTTAACAACTAGGTGTGATCAGCAAAAGAGTAGACTTTACCCCCACCACAACACCAATTGCAGCTAACTGTGGCATACTCAAAGCTGTGCCTCCCTGAGGAGCAACATCTAAGACTTAACATTTAACACTGTGGAGTCAGAGAATAGACTTCCCTGAAGTAATCTAGTTAGTAACTAAACAAATATATAAGCAAATAACAACAATAAGTTCTAGATAGGAGGGCAGTACCCAGAGTTGCTACAATATTTTATTTTAAATGGCAGTTTCAAACAAAATGTTATGAGGCATATATGCAAAGAAATAGGAAAATATGACCCACGTACCAGAAAAAAAGCAGGCAACAGTAATTGCCTGTGAAAGTGATCCAATGTTGATTGAGTGGGAAAAGAGTTCAAAGTAGCTATTATAAATATGTTTACATAATTAAAGAAAAGTGATTAAAGAAGTAAAGAAAGATGTGATGACAATGTTATATCAATTAAATATCAATAAAAAGACAGAAAATTTCCAGAAGAATCAAGTGGAAATCCTGCAGTTGAAAAATAGAATACCTGAAATAAACACAAACTCACAAAATGGGCTCAATAGTATATTTGAATTGTCAAAATAAGAAACCTGCAAATTTCAAAATCAAAAAAGATCAATAGTGACTATGCAAGCCAAAGAACAGAGAGAAGAATGAAAAAAAAAATAAACAAAATCTCAGAGAAATGCAGGATACTAAGAAACACACCAACACACACATAATGAGAATACCAAACTGAGAGGAGAAAGAGAATGACGGAGAAAAGTATTTGAAGAAATAATGGTTGAGGCCTTCCCAAATTTATTGAAAAGCAATAATCAATATATCCAGAACACTCAGTGACCTCAAAGTAGTGTAAATGCTAAAAAATCCACAATCAGACATATCATTGTACAAATGCTAAAAGTCAAAGAAAAGGAAATCTTAAAAGCAATAAGAGAAAAACAACATTTACAACATAAAGCAAAATAGACATTAAATATTTACATAGGTGGCACCTGTGGCTCAAGGAGTAGGGTGCCGGCCCCATATATCGGAGGTGGCGGGTTCAAATCCTGCCCCAGCCAAAAACTGCAAAAAAAAAATTTACAAAAGGAGCCCAATAAGATTAGCAGCTCACTTCTCAGCAGAAACAATAGAGACTTAAAGGTGGTGGGATAACATATTCAATGTACTCAAAGAAAAAAACCCTGTCAGTCAAAATTCCTATATTCAGCAAAACTATCATTCAAAAATGCAGGTGAAATAAAAACTTTCCCAGGTGAACAAAACCTGAGAGAATTTGTTGCTCGCAGAATTACCTTATAAGAAAAACTACAGGAAAGAAGCTTTCTTTCTTTAATAAGAAAGATTACTATAAAGAACTAATGCAGCATGAAAGCAAGTGACCCCAGATAGTAATCAGAATCCACATGAATAAAGAAGACCAGTAAATTTAATTATGTAATTATAAAAGACACTATTAATGGATTTTTCTTCTTTCTTCTCTTAACTGATTTAAAAAGCAATTATATGCAATAATATGTGTATAACATTTTGTTGGGCCCATAACATATAGAAATGTAATGTATTGTATTAACTAATATATTTACTATAACACTTCAATGGAGGGGAGTGGGAAGAAAGTTTTAACTGGCTATGGGAATGACAATAAATGGTGAAGTAAGGATTATAACAATGTACAGTTAGGTTTGTAAGACTGGTAGCTATGAGAACAACAATACCATAAGAAGAGATAAAATAAAGCAGACCTGAATAGGTGTGACATTTCCATATGTTACTAGAACTAAGCTAGTAGAAATCAGAAAATGATTCCAATAAGATATATATGACAAACCCTGGAATAACCAATAAAAAAAAAAATGCTAAAATAGTGTAAGTATTGTTCATGAAATCAAATGCTACACTAAAACACATTTACTCAATGCAAAAGTAAGCAGTAAAGTAGGGACAGAGGGGGAAATGACATGAGACAAAAAGATGGCCAATTTAAATTCAGCTCTACCAATAATAGCATCAAATATAAATGGATTAAACCACCTAATAAAAATACCCAATTGTCAATTTGGATTTTTTTTTTTAAATGATCCAAATATATGGTGTTACATGAGACACACTTTAGATTCAAAGACAAAATAGACTGAAAGTAAAAGGATGGAAAATATATGTAATCCAAATAGTTACCACAGGAAAGCTAGAGCAGCTATACTGATATCAGAAAAAATATACTTTAAAAGAAAAAAAAATGCATTAGTGATAAAGAGCAACATTTTATAATGATGAAAATGTCAATCCATTCAGAAAGATATAACAATTATAAACATATGTTCACCAAATAATGGAGCACCAAAATAAATGAAGCAAAACAGACAGACAGAAATGAAGGGAGAAATTGACAGTTCAACAATAATAGTTGGGCACTTCAATGTCCCACCTTCAATAATGACGAGAACAACTAGATGAAAGATCAATGAGGAAACAGAAGACTTGAACACACTATAAATCAATTAGTCCTAACAGAACACTCTATTAAACAGTAACATAAAATACATTCTTCTAATTATCCAGAATAAACCATATGCCAGGCCTTAAAACAAACATAAATAAATATAAAAGGATAAAAATAATATAAAGTATGTTGTCTGACCATAGTGGAATGAAGAGTCAATAATAAAAAAAATTGGAAACTCAAAACATATATACATATTAATAGCATGTTCCTGAACAACCAATGGATCAAAGAAAAAGTCACAAGAGAAATAAGAAAATTTTTGACATGAATAAAAATCAAAACACAACACACCAAAACCTATGAGGTGTGGTTAAAACAGGTCTTAAGGGAAATTTTACAGCTATAAATTCCTACATTAAGAAAGAAAACAAAATATTGGATCTAACGTAATTCCTTAAGGCACTGAGAGAAGAGACGCAAACTAAAGCTAAAGCAAGCAGGAAGATCTCTAAAAACAGCCAGGCGGACCAGGCATCCCCATCGCTACCGTAGCCCCGTCCATGCAGCACCGGAGGCGAGATCCGCACGAAATAAATTTGAATGAGTTATGCAGAAAAACCCGATGAAATCACAAAAGATGAACGGATGAAGCAGCTTAATAACTTACATGTCCAGCGAGCAGACATGAATGAATTGTCTCATCATGAACTACCTGGTCACACAAGGTTTTACAGAAGCAGTGCAGAAGTTCCGAATGGAATCTGGGATTGAATCCAGCGTCCATCTAGAAACACTTGACCAGAGGATCAAGATCCGGGAGATGATACTGAAAAGTCAGATCCAGGAGGCCATTGCGCTGCTCGACAGCCTCCACCCAGGGCTCTTAACCCGTACCTTTGCTTCCATTTGTAGTAACAGCGTTTGATCCAGCTCATCCGCCAACGCCAGACCGAGGCGGCGCTGGAGTTTGCGCAGACGCAGCTGGCGGAGCAGGCCCAGCAGAGCAGGCAGCGCCTGACGCAGCTGGAACGCACGCTGGCCCTGCTGGCCTTCGACAGCCCCGAGGAGTCGCCCTTCGGACACCTCCTCCACATGATGCAGAGGCAGAAGGTGTGGAGTGAAGTTAATCAAGCTGTTCTAGGTTATGAAAATCAAGAGGCAACACCCAAGCTGGCAAAATTACGAAAACTACTACTTTGGGCTCAGGATGACCTGGACTAGAAGGTAAAATGTCCCCAAATGACCAGACCTGAGCAAGGGTGTGATGGAGGAGCCCAAGTAGAGCCTGTGCAGTGACACTGCACAGGACTCCCTGGCTCCCCCTTGTACTTCTCTTTTGACCCAGCATCTTTTTTTTTTGTTTGTTTGCAGTTTTTGGCCAGGGTTAAATTTGAACCCGCCACCTCTGGTATATGGGGCCGGTGCCCTACTCCTTTGAGCCACAGGCACCACCCGACCCAGGATCTCTTTTAAAGGGGGGGGGGGGGGAATGGCCTTTTTAAGCTCTGAAAAGCTCGCACTGTGTCTCTGGAAGTGTGGCACAGACTCTCCACCGTGCCACATTCGCAAGCATCTGACAAGCAGCCATTCGCCTTTCCAGGGCTCTCGGTACCTTTGGCCACGGAGCACTGAGCGCCATTGGGGCGTTGCTTAGACTCCAGCCTCCCATTCAAAATGCATGAAGGAGCAGGTCATGGCCTTGCTTTCCGCGGCCTGTAGGCAGACGGTAGGTCCTCCCGTTCTCCTGAGTCTTGTCAGGCAGCTTCTGCCAGTTTCTCTTTACCCTTGGTGTTTTGTTTTTCATAGGAAAGAATATATAAATTTGTAAATCTTAATAACTCCTTTGAAATGTGTGTGAGGATATTGCATTTGATTTGTTTTTCCTTTTTGGTCTGGGTTGTGTGACTTTTGGGGAAATGGGTGAAGGTGGGGCTATGTGATTTTTAATTTTTTAAGTACACATTTGGTGCTGTGCGTGGTGAGAGACCCCTTCACAGTGGATCAGCAACCTTTCTCTGCTAGGCAGTTTTGTTGAAAATAAAGGTCTCTCTTCGATTTAAAAAAAAAAAAAATACAAGCAGGGGAAAAAAAAGAATAATTACAGTAGAAATTAATAGAACATAGAATTAAAAATACAGAAAATTAATGAAACCAAAGCCTTGTTATTTGAAAAACTCAACAAAATTGACAAACCTTAGCTGGTTTGATCAAGAAAAAAAAAAATGCTGAAATCATTAGTATCAATAACAAAAGAAGAGGGGACATTATTATCAATCTTACAGAAATAAAATGGATTATAAAGGAATACTATGAACAATTTTATGCCAACAAATTGCATAACTTTGATGAAATGGCCAAACTCCTTGAAAAACACAAATTACTGAAACTACCTCTGCACAGGGCGGCGCCTGTGGCTCAGTGGGTAGGGTGCCAGCCCCATATACCCAAGGTTGCAGGTTTGAACCCAACCCCAGCCAAACAGCAACAAAAAATAGCTGGGCATTGTGGCAGGCACCTGTAATCCCAGCTACTCAGAAGGCTGAAGCAAGAGAATTGCCTAAGCCCAGGTGTTGGAGGTTCCTGTGAGCTGTGACACCACAGCACTCTACCAAGGGCTATAAAGGGAGACTGTCAAAAAAAAAAAAAAGAAAAGAAAAGAAAAGAAAGAAAGAAAGAAAGAAAAAGTGGACAGAGTGGTTATAATTATGCACCTATGATCAGTAAAGGGATTGATCGCTCATCAAAAGATTACTCACAAAGAAAAACTCAAGATCAGAGACCAGCCTGAACAAGAGCAAGACCCTGTCTACCAAATATAAAAAAAATTAGCCAGGCATGATGGGGTGCACTTGTACTCCCAGATACTTAGTAGGCTGAGGCAGGAGGATCGTTTGAGCCCAGGAGTCTGAGGTTACAGTGAGCTATGATGATGCCATTACCTTCTACCCAGGGTGATAGAGACAGACCCTATCTCAACAAATAAAAAAGAAAGAAAAACCCACGACCACACGGTTTCACTACTAAATTCTATAAAACAGTGGTTCTCAACCTTCCTAATGTTGCAACCCTTTAACACAGTTCCTCATGTTGTGGTGACCCCCAACCATAAAATTATTTTCGTTGCTGTATTTATATGGGGTGTATGTGATGGGGTTGGAGCGATGATGTCATCACGCTGGAAACTCGTATGTGGGCCTATCTGCCTGGAGAGGATAGAGGAGCCATCAGAAATATGTGTTTTCCCACGGTCTTAGGCAACCCCTGTGAAAGGGTCATTGGACCCCCAAAGGGGGGAAAACACTGCTATAAAATAGTCAAATAATTATTAATACCAATCCTTCACAAACTCTTCCAACAAAAGATGAAACACTTACTAAGTGATTCTAAGAGGCCAGTATTACCTTACTTAAATGCTAGAAAAGATATCACACAAAAAAACCTCTGTCTAAATTCTTTCACAAATATAGACATTAAATCCTTAGCAATATGCTATTAAACTGAACCCAAGAACATGTAAAAAGAATTATACACAATGACCAAGTAGATATATACCAAGGACACAAGTTAAGTTTAATACCCCCAAATCAACTAATTAAATACACCACATAAAAAGCATACTGTTATTTCTATAGACACAAAAAAAAAGCATTTCACAAAATCAACACCCCTTTTATGATAAAAACAATCAACAAGCTAGGAAAAGAAGGAAATTTCCTCCATTTTTTTTTTTTTGCTCCACTGTGTTGCTTCAGACTCTTAAATGGACCCTTCATTTTTCCCAGGCTTTTTTTTTTTTTTTGTCCTGGAAGGATGGAAGATAGTCTCTCCTACTCCACCATCTTGGTTACCCCTCAATTAAAGGAAACATCCTTAACTGGAAGCTTTTAATTGCTGATCAAATACCACAGCTAATGTCATAATTAATGGTGAAAGACTGGATGGTTTCTTCTTAAGAACAGGAGTAAGACAAGGATGTTTGCTCTTCCCACTTATATTCAATATTATATGGGAGGTTCCAGCTAGGACAATTAGGAAAGAAAAAAAATTAAAAGTATTAAAATTGGAAAGGAAGAGGTAAAACTATATCTGTTTGCAGTTGGCATAATGATACAACTTTGTATATAGAAAATCTTAAGAAATCCACTAAAAGGCTCGGTGCCTGTGGCTCAAGCTGCTAAGGCGCCAGCCACATACACCTGAGCTGGTGGGTTCGTATCCAGCCTGGGCCGCCAAACAGCAATGATGGCTGCAACCAAAAAAATAGCTGGGCGTTGTGGCAAGCGCCTGTAGTCCCAGCTACTTGGGAGGCGGAGGCAGGAGAATCACTTGAGCCCAGGAGTTAGAGGTTGCTGTGAGCTGTGATGCCATGGCACTCTGCCCGGGGTGACAGCTTGAGGCTCTGTCTCAAAAAAAAGAAAAAAAAAAGTAATCCACTAAAAATTATTACAACTAATAAATGAGTTCATCAAGTTTGCAGAATGCCAAAAAAAAAACAAAACAAAAAAAGTTTGCAGAATGCCAGATTTATAATGAACAATACAAAATGACATTAAGAAACCAATTTATTTCGTAATAGTATCAAAAAGAATAAGATACTTAGGAATAAATTTAACAAGAGTGGTGTAAAACTTAACACTCTGAAAACTACAAAGCAGATTTCACCTATGTTGAAATACCTGGCAGCTCTTAAATGAGGCTTGCAGGATTCCCTCAGTCTTAGGTTGAATGCAAGTTAAATGAATAATTGTCATTAATAGGAGAAAAAAAGATTTTAATTCCCTCATATTGCTCGGTTTACAACTGTAAGTATAACAACAGCAGTAGCTACAACACAGATGTACAATTTAGCTAACGTTTAATGAAAAGCTTGTCACTGGCTTGCCTAACTGCGAGCCTTAAACTTGTATTCTGGCTTTCAGAAACAAATGCATTTCCTACCCTGAAGCCATCTTGTAGATACATTTTGCAGCTCACCTTTTCATTTTTACCCTAAAATGTACTCCTTGACATACATTGCAATTTATAAGTATTAGAAATAGCCAAATATGAAAGTAAAGTTAGGAACAAATTTGACAATGTGAAGAAATTGCATCATTACAAGCTTCCAACAAGAAATGTTTATAGGCTCGGCGCCTGTAGCTCAAGTGGCTAAGGTGCCAGCCACATATACCAAAGCTGGTGGGTTGGAATCCAGTCCAGGCCTACCAAACAATAATGACAACTACAACCAAAAAATAGCCAGGCTTTGTGGCAGGTGCCTGTAGTCCCAGCTACTTGGGAGGCTGAGGCAAGAGAATCACTTGAGCCCAGGAATTGGAGAATTGGAGGTTGCTGTGAGCTGTGATGGCATGGCATTCTACCCTGAGTGACAGCTTGAGGCTCTGTCTCAAAAAAAAAAAAAAAAAAAGTTTATAGTTCATTTATCACTGTCATTTTTCTTACATTAACCTCTTCTCAGCAACAGATATTTTCCTATGGAAGAGTAGCGTGGGAAATTTTTTTAGCAGATTATCAACTAATAACACAAATGCCTGTCCAAACAAGTCTTGATGACCTTTAACAGTTATTTAATACATGACTCAAAGATAAACCACCAATGAGAGTCAAACATCTTGTTACTGCCAAAACAGTTTTTAATATTACTGTTTTGTTCTTCTTTTTCAAAAATAGAATAGGAAATGACATATTAATCATGTATTTTTTTTCTACTTGCAAGATGTCATTCTGAATTTCATGATTCAAAATAAATTTACTGATTAATTTGTATCATAGCTGCTTCTAATATTGCTTCACATAATATCCTGGTCATAAAGATGTATAAAGGAGTAATTGTCATCTATAAGAAAGAAAGTAAAGATGGGACTGAACCTACCATGCATCAAGCATTTTAGCAAGTATCCTCATTAACCTCCCACTTCTTATATCTTAGAAAAATTATTTGCAGTGAAGTGTATAAAATGCACTCATCTAAAGGGTATATAGTTCAATGAGTTTTTCCCTATGTTAAGACCCATGTAGCCACCACCTAGAACAGGGGTCATACACCTTTTGTATAAAGGCCAAAGAGTAAATGTTTTAGGTTTTGCAATCCATATGGTCTCTGTCATGACTACTCAACTTGGCTGTTGTAGTATAAAAAGAGTCATAGAAAACATGTAAACAAATAGGTGTGGATGTGTACCAGTAATATTCATATAAGCACACTGACATTTGAATTTCATTTAATTTTTAAGTGTCATGAAATATTATTCTATTATTATTGTTTGCAGTTTTTGGCTGGGGCCGGGTTTGAACCTGCCACCTCTGGTATATGGGGCCAGCTTTGAACCTGCCACCTCTGGTATATGGGACCGGTGCCCTACTCCTTTGAGCCACAGGAGAATTGGAGGTTGCTGCCCATATTATTCTATTATTTTCCAACCATTTAAAATGTAGAAACCGGCGGCGCCCATGGCTCACTGGGTAGGGCGGGTTCGAACCCGACTGGGGCCAGCTAAAGCAACAATGACATTTGGAACAACAACAACAAAAAAGCTGGGCATTGTGGTGGGCACCTGTAGTCCCAGCTACCTGGGAGGCTGAGGCAAGAGAATTGCTTAAGCCCAGGAGTTTGAGGTCACTGTGAGCTGTGATGCTACAGCACTCTACCAAGGGCGACATAGTGAGACTGTTTCAAAAAAAAAAATCTTACCTAGAAACCACTAAGCTTCCAGCATCAGAAGGCAGTGGGAAGGTTCCTGATAGAATAGGTAAGATGAAAAATTCCCTGCTGCAGTAGGCACCACCATCCCCAAGAGCATAGAGAAGATCCCAAGACAGCAATGAGTGGCAGGCACAAAGACACACTGAAAATGGGCTATATCCAGCCCTTGTATCCGCCTTATATGGGGCATAAGCCCTGAAAGTACATAGCACTGCAGGGCTGCTGAGAGCTATGCATGTTGGACTTTGAAGGTCTGTAAAAGCTGCTGGTCATTTCATAATGTGATTCTTAAACAATCGAACTTGGTTAAAATTTTTTTAAAAAAGATAACATTTTCTACAGTCATTAGAAAAATCGCTTCTGAGCAGTTTGCCTCTGAATAGGAGATACTAAGATTTAATTTCCAAGTTACATGAATGAAAAGAAATAGACATTGAAGGCTTTCAATGGGAAAAAAAGGAGTGTTTTTCCTCTCTTCCCCTGTCACACAGTATACCTGTGTCTCACTCATTTATGTGTGTCTCTCTCGATCTCCCAGTCTCTAATCTTACTTTCTCTGTCTCCCTCTGTGTGTATGTCTGTGTATGTGTGTGTGTCCCTGTTTCTCTCTTTCTCTTGCTGTTTCTTTTCACTTTGTGTCACTGCCACTCACTATCTTGCTCCTGTTTCTCTGTTTGAATGTGTGTTTCTCTATGTACATTTCTGTGTGCCTCTTTGTGTCTCTATATGTGCGTATGTATCCCTTTGTGTCAGTCTTTCTGTCTTCATGTCTGTGTATTTTTCTGTGGGTGTTTCTGTCTCTCTCTCATACCACTCTTAGTCACTCACTCACACATACACACAGGCCTGTCTCCTAACATAGAGGGAACAAAGCCAAGTATTCTGGAACATTACACCTATTCAGAAGTAAGGGCAATAAAATGGAGACCCACTAAATGAGAGTGGGAGCACCTTTTGCCCTCATCCTGCTTGTCCAACTCTCAAGACTAAAATCGTCTAAATGTAATTTCCTATTGAGGACTTTTTTCCAAGGCCACTCTTTTTAAATAATCCAGCAGACTTGGCCTTAAATACTGGACAAATCCAAGGATGCCTGCAAAGTGTGATTTGAAGCCGACACAGCATAATTCGCCACAGTGCCATCATGTCACCTTTAGTGATTCATCTCATTATCTTCAGCATTGCCTTCATCTCACTCTAGTCTTTGGAAATTCAAATATTCGAAAGAAGATTTTAGTGGCTTATGAGAGGCAAGAGAAACTCCTTCTGGCTACCTGAAATGGAGTGTGTGTGTGTGTGTGTGTGTGTGTGTGTGTGTGTATGTGTGTGTTTTATTGGAGGCAAAAGAGGGTAGAAAATAAAGATGAAGAAAATGAAAGAAAAATTAGGAGACCCCATATCACTTCTTGTGTGAACTTGGGCAAGTCACTTAGCTTCTGTAAATTTCAGTCAGAAAATGGGAGGAGAGGACTTGTGAGGGAGTGGTTTAGGTTTCAGGCCCCATGACCCCTACTTTAATTAGAGATTCCTCTTATACCAGGTCTCTACATTGCACCTTCAAGCAAGATTTGGATTAAAGAATTTGAAGAACTATAGTCCCAGCTACTCAGGAGGCTGAAGCAAGAGAATTGCCTAAGCCCAAGAGCTGGAGGTTGCTGTGAGCTGTGACGTCATGGCACTCTACCAAGGGCAATAAAGTGAGATTCTATCTCTAAAAAAAAAAGAATTTGAAGAAAATAAGTTTGATAAAAATGACTAAACTAGATCATCTCTAATGTCTCTTTCTCCTCAGAACGTCTTTTATTTTAATCTTTCTAAAGCCCACAGAGATAGAACTACTTCCAGAAATTAGATATGTCGTATGTTAAAAATTGATCTCCAATGTTTTAGGTGGGGATTAATGAAAGATGTTTGGGTCGTGGGGTTATATCCCTCATGAATAGATTAATACCTTCCCTGGAAGGGGGAGTAGAGTTTATTTTTATTATTATTTTTTAGAGACAGGATCTTGCTCAGTCACCCAGGCCCCATCATACCTCACTGCAGGGATCCTCCTCCTGCCTCAGCTTCCTGAGCACCTAGGACTACAGGGCATGCCACTATGTCTGGTTAACATTTTTTAATTTTTTGTAGAGATAGGGTCTTACTATGTTGCTCAGATTAGTCTCAAACTTTTGTGCTCAAGCAATCCTCCCTGCCTTGGTCTTCCAAAGCACTGGGATTACAAGCATGAGCCGCTGTGCCCATCCAGAAGGGGGTGAATTGAATGAGTTCTCGCTCTATCAGTTTTCATGAAACCACTCTCAAGAGCTGGTTGTTACAAGGAGCCAGGCATCTTTTTTCTGTCTGTGTCTTTCTCTATGTCTTCTTCTCCCTCTCTTTCCTTTCCTCCCTCCCTCTCCCTCTCTCTCTCCTTCTCTCACCATGTGATCTCTGCACAGCCAGCTTCCCTTTGCCTTTTGCCATGAGTGAAAGGAGCCTAAAGCCTTCACCAGAAGCAGGTGCTGATGCCATGTTTTTTTGTACAGTCTGCAGAACTGTGAGCCAAATAAACCTCTTTACAAATTACTCAGTCTCAGGTATTCCTTTATAGCAACACAAATGGAATGAGACAGAAAATTGGTACCAAGTGAGAGGTTATGGACCCAAAGATGAAAGATTATTCCGAGGCATGGAACAAAAGGAAAACAGAGTCCTGGTTCTGCATGGTCAATGTGGTTTAATTCCACTGGTGCGGGTGGGGTGTAATCCCTTGACTGGGTGAGAATTTACACATGGCCTAGGGTGGATGGGGATTTAAAGGGTCAGAGAGGCAGGGATTAGTCTATTCATTATTTCCTGGGTGGGACGTGTACTCATCCTTCCTGGGGGGTGTCAATTCTACCTGGGCAGATAGGTGGGACATGTACTTGATACTTCCTGGGTGGATCAGTTCTACCTGGGCAGGTCAATCTGGTTTTATTACCACGGCATCAGGTGTTGCTGTAAGAATACCCGAAAATATGGAAGTGGCTTTGAAACTTGGTAATGGGCAGAGGTTAAAAGAGTTTAGAAGGTTCACAAGATAGAAAGATGAGGGAAACTTACTAGAGAATAGATGAATGGTTATGGAAATCTTGATGAAAATATAGATAGTAAATACTGTGCTGATGAGGTTTCATATGGAAATGAGGAACTGAGTGGGAACTGGAGCAAAAGTCATCCTTCATGTTGTAGCAAGGAACTTGGTTTCATTTTGTCCATGCCCTAGGTCTTTCTGAACTTAAGAGTGATTTCCTAGGGTATCTGGTAGAAGAAATTTCTAATCAACAAAGCATTTAAGCAGTGGTGTGGCTGCTTTTAACAGCTTAGGATGAGACATGGCAGCAAAGGAATGACCTAAAGGAGGAATTTATAACTTAAAAGGAAGCAAAGCATAAAAACGTGATAAATTCACAGCCCACCCATGTGGTAGAGAAGGACAGGGAATTTTCAGGAGAGGAATCCAAGGGTAGTGTAGAGCAACCACTTGCTACAGAGAATAGCATTGATAAAAGGGAACAAGGCGCTAATACTCAAGTAAATGGGGAAAAGGCCCCAGAGGCGTTTCAGAAATTTTCAAGGCTCCCCATCCCATCACAGACCCAGAGATCTAGGATGTCAGAGTGGTTGTGAGAATAGGCCCAGGGTGCCACTGTATCCCTGCCATTCTGGTTCCAGCAGAGGTACAAAATGGTCCCAGGTACTCTCTAGGCTGCCATTCCACAGGGTGCAAGCCATAAGCCTTGGTGGCTTCCACATAGTGGTAAGTCCACAAGTGCCAGAATACAAGAGTGGCAGATATTTGGCAGCTTCCACCTAGATATCAGAGGGTATATTGGAAAGCCTGGGAACCCAGGCATAAGTCTGTCACAGGGGAAGAGCCACAGCAGAAAGTCCCCTACCAGGATACTGTCTAATAGATCTATGGAAGGAGGGCTGCTGCCCTCCAGAACCCAGAATTATAAACCCACTTGCAGCATGCAACCTTAGCCTGGAAAAGCTACCGGCACCAGATTCCAACCTAGGAGAGCAATCACATGGGTTATGCCCAGCATAGTTATATGAATGGAGCTGCCTGAGGCTTTGGAAACCCAATACTTACATCAGTATGCCAGGGAGTCAGGAGAGATTGTTTTTTGGAGCTTTAAGATTTAATATCTTCCCTGCTGGGTTTCAACTTGTGAGGCGCCTGTTACCCCTATCTGTTGGCCAATTTCTCCCTGTTGGAATGGGAATGTTCACTCAAAGCCTATACCACCATTGTATCTTGGAAGTAAATAACCTGTTTTTGAGTTTGCAGATTCACAGTTGTAAAGAACTTGCCTTGAGTCTCAAATGAGACTTCAGACTTTGGACTTTTGAATCAATATTGGAACAAGTTCAGGACCTATTGGGATGGAATAATTGTACTTTGCATATGAGAAGGATAGGAGATTTTCGGGAGGGCCAAGAGTGGAATGCTATAGTTTGGATGTTTGACATGTGCACCAAGTCTCATGTTGAAATTTGATCCTTAGTGTTGGAAGTGAGGCTTAATTGGAGGTGTGTGGGTCATGGGGGAAAATCCTTCATGAATAGATTAATGCCCACCCTGAAAGGGGGGCAGACTGAGTGAGTTCTCACTCTATTACTTCCTGTGACCCAAAAATTAAGTAAAAAAAAAAAGAAAGAAAGAAACAAAAAGGCCTAGACCTCCCCTTCTGCTTCTTTCACTTCTTATGTGATCTCTGCACAGTCAGCTCCCCTCCACCTTCCACCATGAGTGGAAGAAGGATGAAATTCTGACCTGAAGCAAATACCAGCACCATACTTCTTGTACAGTCTGCCGAAGGATGAGCCAAATAAACTTATTTTCTTCATAAATTACCCAGCCTCAGGTATTCTTTTATAGCAGCGTGAATGGACTATGACATGCTTCCTTTAAGAAAATGTATACTGTGGGTGGTGACCATAGCTCAGTCGGTAGGGCACCAGCCACATACGAGGCTGGCAGATTAAAATACGGCCTAGGCCAGCTAAACAACAATGACAACTGCAACAACAACAACAATAAAAAAAAAAGCCAGGCGTTGTGGTGGGCACCTGTAGTCCCAGCTACTTGGGAGGCTGCGACAAGAGAATCGCTCAAGCCCAAGAGTTTGAGATTGCTGTGAGCTGGATGCCATGGCCCTCCACCCAGTGTGACAGCTAGAGACTCTATCTCAAAAAAAAAAAAAAAAAAAAAAAAAAAAAAAAGAAGAAGAAGAAGAAAATGTATACTGAAATTGATGCCAAATAATTTCATTAGTCAGTAATTCTTCAATTTATATACTTGACTATTTTTGCAGTATTCTTTGAAGAATTCCCTTGGTCATTTGACAGATTTATCCATGCAGGCTTGTAAGTAGAAATGTGTAAACAAAATTCCATTTTCCCATTGATTTACATTCTGATGTCTAAAGTGAATATCCCTATAGAAAAGATTAGAACCCCAGAGTGAACAAAAGCACACTTTGAATGCAGCCTACTTTCCTTTTAAAGCATAAAATATAACAGCAAATCGTTTTTTCTGAAAAAGTACTGGTTTAGGCGGCATCCATAGTTCAGTGAGTAGGGTGCCGGCCACGTACACCAAAGCTGGCAGGTTCAAACCTGGCCCAGGCCAGCTAAAATAACAATGACAACTGCAACAACAACAAAAATAGCCAGCATTGTGGCAGGCGCCTGTAGTCCCAGCTACTTGGGAGGCTGAGGATTCTCCCAAGAGAATCGCTTCAGCCCAAGAGTTTGAGGTTGCTGTGAGCTGTGAAGCCATAGCACTCTACCCAGGATGACAACTTGAGACTCTGTCTCAAAAAAAAAAAAAAAGAAAGAAAGAAAGAAAAATTTAAAAAAGAAAAGAAAAATACTGATTTGTGTCTATACCACAGATGATTTGATTGGACGGTCATTAAAATATCATGTTAATTTGGCTTTGGGAGGAACAGATTGGCACATGGGCCTTTTCATCTTCTGAAATTATAAGATATATGTCATCATAGTCTCACCTCCAATAGTCCCTAGAACATTTCCCTTTCAAATCTGAAACCAATGGCTTTCCTCCGACTTTGCCTTGTAAGTTGCCTAGTATGGGTCACCATTCTTGGTTCCAGTAGCCTCACCCCATTCAGTAGACTCTGCTAATGGAAAATCTTTGTTGCTCTTTCTCATGCATGGTGTTTGTAAAAGCCACAAAGCACAAAAATTTAAAATAGTTTAAAGTTGCCCCATGACCCTGGTCAACATTTCTATGACTCTCAAAGTTAATGGCATTGAATTTACTTCTAATGGTTTATAAATAAAAGCTGCTCCTTTATCTCCCTAGTTTCGGCTTGCTGAAAATTTTAAGAAACCCTTCTGTGAGTCCTTTGGGTTACAGCTAAGGACTCTTATAATTGTAAGAAGTAGTCTCTAATTTCTGGCTTTTAGGGAAAGTAGTTTCACAGCAATTGACTCCCCTAATAGCTGAAGAAAATCTCTAAAAATGTATATTATATTTCCATAAGGAGGCATATCTCTATTCTGAATACCAAAGAAGCCCTGTAAGAATGCAAGTTAAAGTATACTGGAATGTTCCTTTTTACCAGTTACCCATATATTATACCTTCACATTGTCAGGGATGGAGGAGGACGATAACATGAGAATTTAGGGATCCCAGCCTCCTAATGATTCAGAAAGGTCTTGGTAGAATTAGGCCCTGAAGGGGAGTCTTAGGGAAACTTGCCCTTTTCCTCTAGGTTTGTTCACTGAAAAGATCAACTTACAGTTATTACAGTATATTAATAAAAGAAAGGTTTATTTCCAAATACCATGCGCATGGGGGGAACCACAAGAAGGATTTCCCAAAGTTTCAATGATAGTGGCTTTTAAAGATGCCTTTTAGAAGGAAGCGGGGAGAGAAACCAGAAAGTATACGTGCTAAGGGGGGGGGGGCAGATGGACAGATGGAGGGAAAAGATGGATTTGCGAATTAACCTGAGAGACAGGTATTGTGCTTCAAATGGCCTTATTACAGGTCTATTAGCATATGATAAGGAGTCTAGCAGCCCTTTAAGGTAGAGGAAAGTCTTCCTTCAAAGTTCCCTGATTATGAAGAACCTTTAATTCAAAATAATCTTTATACCAAGGAATCATATTTTGGGGTGAAATTTTCTTACCTCCTTCAGTCCCTATTTCTTCCTAGAGATAAAATATTGCTGAGCTATTAGAAAAGTAGGATGGGGGGAGGCTAGCTTAAGTTGGTGGAAAGGCATTAATTATAAGCTATTTGAAAAGAAAATCGGTGTTTTTTTTAAATTTTTATACATAATAAAGTGAGATAGGCTAAAGAAGAGCTTTCTAATAGGACTTCCTCTAGGGAACTGTTTCCAGAAATTGGTAGGGAGTTCAGCTAATGAGTTTAACAATTACTCATAAATGAAGGGAGTACATTTAAAGTATTGAACAATGCAGGGAAAGTTGGTGTTTTAAGAAATTTTATAAATCTTTGTAGGAATATATTGTTTACCATTGTAATTAGCTTAGCAAATTGGCTTCTTAGAGTGTAAAACTAAAGTAAAAAAAAAAAAAAAAAAAAAAAAAAGGTTGGCTCCATTTTCCTTCATTTTCACCAATTCTGAATTAGTGGATTGTAAACCAAGGCCATTTGACCACATGCTGTTCTGCTGAGGCTTAGCTCTGCTTGTGTGCATTCAGTTCTTTCCCTTACACCTCTGCATCCCGCACCCAAATAATGTGACCCCGACAGAATAGTTTTTCATTGATAGCAACTCTCTCATAGAAAGGAACCACAGCAATGAGTACTTGTTGTTCACCATTACTTCTTCTGGAAATTGGCTGAACAAAGCATTCTTCCTATAGACCATGCGATATGAAAAGGTGGGTCTGAAATACTGCACCCTTCTAATGAAATTGTACCTGTATCTGTGATGAAAGAGCTGTCTTTGCAAACTAATTGTGTAAACAACAGAAATATTAGCCTACTTCAGTGTGAAGACCTCAGCAATAGCATTTGTATCCCCAAACTTAATGTCCTAATTATAAATGAGCTGTGCCTATTTGTCAAACCACTTACAAATCTCCAAGAAGTATAGCTTTGCCTTTTATCCTCTTGTCTCAGTCATTGGGATTACTTTATGTACTTGAAAGTAATGAGATTGCATTTTCCTCCTCAAATATCCTATCACTCATACTTTTCATTTAAAGCAGACTGACCTTTCCCCCCAATTAGAACAAATTAGTGACGTTTTACTTCATCTCAAAACCACTGAGCCATTGTAAGGGCAAACTGGATGGTGGGGGCCTAATGGGGCCTTGAAAGCAGAGCGGGAAAGAAAGGAACAGAAACCAGAAGGGAGTAAAGGAAATGGGGGTGGGAATTCAAGGGATGGTGACAGAGGGTGGGGTGGAGGTGATAGTAGTTAGGACTCAAAGGAAAGTAAGAGAAATGAGACTGGGGTGGCTTGGTGACAAGCAAGAAAAGCCTAGGGATTGCAGGGGGCAGGGTGTTAAGACTGAAAAAGGATAAAGAGCAAGGGACAGGTGTGAGGAGCATTGAGCCATGGAATGGGGGGAAACACAGAGGGTGGCATAGGGGGCTGCCCCATCTGCTTTTAACTAACTCCCTTGCTTCTGCAAGGAGGAAAGAGCTCTAGCTTGCTAATCTTTCTCTCAATCCTAGGGCCCTTTCTTTTTCATAATAAGAATACTTTAGGATACAAAGGTAGATACATGTCAGAGGTTGCTCAAAGCAAAACGCTTTTGTAAAAAGTGAATGGTACTGGAGTCAGACAGTTTTATATTCAATTCGCTGTTAGGTCCAATAAATTAATTTCTCAGAACTTCACTATCCATATTCAAAATTAAGGGCAAAAAATGCTAAAGTTGTAGCTAGTATAAAATTAAATAGGGTGTAAGTAAGTGCCCAGCACAGGGTACTAAGGGCTCAATAGATTAGTCCTGGATCCTCACACCAACTTTTAAAGATACATTGAACTATTTGTAACCTTGTATTTATACTGTCAAAAAAAATTATAGAAAGCCATTGTTTTGAACTAAGCTTCTGCACTAGGCCCCATGCTTAAGTTCCACATCAGTAAGCCCAAACTAAGTTGTTATCAGACTTGTAAAAGAAAGAGATAACAGCCAATTTCCCAAACAGGCCACTTTAAATCTTCAATTGGCATGATAATGAAGTTCTTTCTGCTTTAATCCCTAAACAAAAAAAGGTAGCTTGAAGTAAACTGATGTTAACTAATCAGTTGTTTTTCTCTGGTCTGAGTCTTTCTCCCTGTCCCCACCTTAAAAGAAAATATCTCTGAAAGAACTAATATGTTTTTATTCTTTGCATCTGTTTTTTTTTCAACCTTTCCCTTTGTATAAAACCAACCACTTCTTTTCATTGGAACACTTATTATCTTTTATGTGAGACTAGAGATCCAACATAAAGCATTGCCTGATTTTGGGATTACAAAGCAAATAAAGATCTTTAAACTAAATTTGATGTAATTTTGCCTTTTGACAGATCTGGTGGCCAGGAAGAGATGTGAAGGGGATTGCAGATGAGCCTAAGACCCCTTGAAAAACACAAGAAAAGTTACTAATCCTTTTTTGAGGGAGAGGATACCCTGTCTTTCTCATGGAGCCCCCAAAGTCATAAGTCTCTCTCTAAACTCTGTTCTTTTCTGCATTTGAGCACCCTTGTATCTCTGGGTTTGGTGGTACCAAGATTAGTTTGTACTGTAACAGAGCATTTGATTTGGGGGTACCTAGGGTTAGTTTGTGCTGTGGTAATGCACATGACTTCTGGGTTTGTGGTGGCTGACAAGTCACTCTCATGGGGTGCATTTTTTTTCCTCCTTTTTGGAGATGTCTCATATATGGTTCCATAAAATGCTCGAGTCAAGCCCATAAGAATATGGATGGACAGAAATGTGGGTTGCACTCTATTTGTGGCTAGCATATGGCCAGACAGAATGGGGGCTGCATTTTATTTGCTGCTAGCATAAAGGGCTGTGGTTTTGAAGGTAACTGACAGTAGTTTTAGTAAGTGGTTATGACTGTAGTTGGGGGGAAGGTACTGAATTCCAGCTTTCAGAATTCTTATGTATGTGGGTTCTTCATTTTTGCATGCTTGGGTAAAGGAGGTGTCAGGTGTCCAATTGAGTCAGACAGAAACTAGAAAAACATTGGCTAAGTTGGTCAAGGAGGTCTTGGAGACAAAGCCATCTCAACTCTAAGAGACTCAAGATCCAACATAAAAATGAGATCTCCAATTTCTGAAGATCTTTATACTTCACTTTCCAGTATACCTGCCTTTTTGTGTATAGGATTTCTGGTCTTTGGAAGCTCCAAATATTAACAAAAGTGGCAATATCGTACAAATGATCATTCAGAATTATGATTATTGTTGTGTGGAATGTTCCAGATGAACAAGACCATTCACCTAGAAAGTGCGTTTGAATCTCAAGCTTCCCAAATTAAGCAGAAAGAACTAGATTCTTACTGGCATTCAAGAGTCTCAAAGAGACAACAGGATTCTAAAATAGCTTAAAAAATGATTAATTGCAAAAAGGTGACAAAATAAAGAAAAAAAAGATGATGAAAAGCTAAACACACAGATAGTTCCCATATCAAGGATAATAGAACTGACATGACTCAAACCTCTCAACTCTATCCTACTATGTCCGCTAATTTCAGTCTGCATTACCTTTCTTCTCTGAGAAAACAGGTAAAGATACTTCTATAAGGTAGAACCATCAGAAAATTCAGGAGATAATCCTTAAATGACTCCATGGACAAAAACAGAGCTCAGGATCATAGTTTTAAAAATTCCCAAATCTAGGAAATAACTTCAAAAGTTTTCTAAAGAATTCAGAATCTTGATGATAACATATGATCCCAGGATACTTGCCCTCTACTAACTAATACACATGGTGGGTCCCAAGGTGGCCCGAAATGGACAAAAGAAGCATAATGGTATTCTGGTGTGAAGGAACTGACAAGACCTACTTGGTCAACTTATGGGTCAAAGTCCAGAAAATCACAAATGACCATTTGAAAGCCTTTTGCTTAGTATTTCAGTTCCATAGTAACCAAAAGGACATCAAGGTTTGCCCCATGGCATTTTTTCAATAAATTAACCTTAAAGCAGTAGTTTCCGAAAATTTGTTGTCATTTGTACAAATAACCAGAACTTTAGAAAAAGAACAAGCGGCTAAGCGCCAGCCACATACACCTGAGCTGGCGGGTTCAAATCCAGCCTGGGCCCGCCAAACAATGACAGCGGCAACCAAAAAATAGCCGGGCGTTGTGGCGGGCTCCTGTGGTCCCAGCTACTTGGGAGGTGGAGGCAGGAGAATCATTTGAGCCCATGAGTTTGAGGTTACTGTGCACTGTGATGTCACGGTACTCTACCCAGGGTGACAGCTTGAGGCTCTATCTCAAAAAATTAAAACAAACAACAAAAAAAGAACTGACCCCAAAGGTTCCAAGGAAAGTGCCTAAAAATAAGCTGTCCACCCTCTGATAATAATCTTCTTGTTAACAACAAGGACGGAAGGACCTCTGTGGGAAGTGCCAGGAGGTTTCTACCGGTTATTCTTTGACTTCTTCATTGATGGGCTCTGTTCTCAAGTCTAATGAAAAAACAAGCAAATTCAATGGTCTCCAAAATACTAGTTTCCCTTATTTTGAAACTCTTTGTAACAGAAATTTACATCTGTATAAGAAATCTCCATTTGTAAGGGTGTAGCCTAGTGGGTACCTAAACCATTAGAAACTTTTATAGCAGGGAAAAACATTGACTCAAAGGTTACTGGGTAACAAATTTTGCCTTTGTTTAAGGAACTTTCCCTGGCCATCTTGTCTTAACTAGGCCTTTACTTATGCCTTTCTTTATTTTGACAAATACTAGTGTTTAAATCTAAACACTATTGTTCCATCTGGGAGTCATCCCTTCAGAAGTACAAATTTAGGGCTTCCTAGTTAGCAATTTCTTGGGGCAATGGAATAGGTCATGGCAAATGAAGAATCTTAATTAAAACCATAAGATCTGCTTCTATCTGTGCATCTGAACGTTTATATGTATATATCTGTTGCATGCATGTGATATTTCTCTATCAAAATACATGAAAGATCTCTGATTAATCACCTTAAAGAAAAAGTAAGTGCTTAAATCAAATATTTCATAAAAAACATGACTTGAGTACATTTTTGATAAATAAGACTATTTGGAAAATAACTGTGTTTTCCAATAAGCACAAAATGCCTATGTATTTAACTCTAGGGTTCTTGCTTAGGTGGTGAATGTCTAATATTTCCACATCATCAAAATTGGTAACAGGGAAATAACTTGAAATGATAGCTAGTTTTGTTAAATGCCTCATAGAAATTTCATGGATAGTTAAAACCTGGTTATTAAAAATAAGTAAATTATACATAAAAGTTTATAAATGAAATCTTTATTATTTCAAAAATATTTTTGGTGATGTTAATGGCCAACCAGGTTCATCTGCTCACTGCCCAAGAGGATGCCAATACACAGAGACAGCAGGGTTTATAGCAGAGAAAGAGCTTACTCTGCATAGCACTAAGTGGAGACATGGGAGGAATTTCTCAAATCTGCCTTCCAGAGAATTGAGGAGGCAAGGTGTTTAAAGACAGTTTTGGTGGGCAGATTAGGCAGTTAGGGTCTGCCAGTTGGCTTGTTTCAGGGTGGAAACATCAGTCCTTTGGTGTGGGCTGCTGTCTGGGTGGGTGAGCTGATGCACTGGAATACAGTTCCTTGGGTGAAGAGGTCCGAGACCAGTTGAGTCAGTTCCTTAATCTGGGTGGGTCTGTCACTGGGATGACAGGGTGTTGAAGATATCTCAAAAACTACCCCTCGGTTCCAAATAGCTGATGTTTTATACTGAGAAAGTTAAGAATATTTATAACTGATAACCATTAAGAATCTTTATAACTAATAACCATGTATGACTCCAGGGAAAAGAAGCAAACAGAGAGAATAGTGATTATTATCAAGCATGAGGGGACAGTGGCTGCTTATTATCATTAAAAAAAATTTTTTTTCAGTACTACTATACTAATAAGGATGTTATTATTTTAGTTAAGTTCACAAAGTGTGGGGGCCCTTACTCTAGCTCTTGCCTTGCACCCCTTCATTAATTGGTAAGGGTGATTTCAACTTCCTCTTGGACTTTTATCCAACCTTAATCTCCAGATGTGGGCAAATAAGAAGGGAAAGGGTTGACTACTATCTAGCTTCTTTCAGTTGACATGGGGTGCAGTTGCAGCTGTGCCCAGAGTTAAAAGAATGAAACCATTTGGCATTCTCCTGTAAATATTCATAAGCACTGGGTTTCAGGTCTAAGGTTTGCATGATGAGAACATTAGTACCCTTATTTACAGCTCCAGTACTTAAATGAACTTTAGATAGATAATACCCAATTTTAAGAGCCTGTATAGAACTGATATGATGTTCTGTGCAGTCCAAGGGATTATTTCTGAAAATCAGTTGAGTATGGGACCACTTGTGGGGCCTTGTTGCATCCACACTACATATTGGGAAATTTTTCTATTCAGGTTTCAACTTCTCCTGAGGTACAGTAGTATTAATACAAATTGTCTCTTGTTTAGCCAACAGGAAACCTACTGTTGCCTGAACCAGAGAGTCAAGGTACCTTTGCTGAGTCTCAAGGCTTTTACAGTTTCTTCCAAGACCAGTTCTAATGTTGTAGACAAATTTCTAATCATGACTCTACTGACATATACACTATAGACAGGGACTAAGATTTCCAGCAAGCTTTTGCAATGTCACTTTCATGGTACCTATCTCAAAATATGTCTAAGAAATATATTTTGGAGTAAATATTTCTACTGTCTTTCCATTTCCACTTTAAAATTAAAAGGTCTTATATATTGAAATCTAATCTATTATTTTAGAACTAAGAAGCCGGAAAGAAAAAACCAAAATTAGAGCAAATGTGACTACTGTATATTATTATGTATCTTTTGGCAAGTCTCATAGTCCCATGAACAGATCAATTTAGTTAAACAGCTGTGTCTTATTCCATGAGCTGGTACTGCAGACATAGCTAGAATCTAATACAGGTGGTCCATAGTTTCTTATTCTTGAATCATATTTTTCTCTCTTTAGTTTTCCATTTTACTAAAGAAAAATCATAGTAGAGTCAATTTAATTACGAGCATAAACTTTGCTCTTTGTATACTTGGCCTTATTTGCATAAAATGCAGTAAAAATAATTATTAGCCATATAGACTTTTATTTCTTTCAAAACTGCCTTTTGCTAGAAGTTTCATAAGGAATTTCAGGTTAGACCTGAAAACCTCTTCAGTTGAGCCAAAGATTGATCTATGCCATTAGATACCTGCATGCATTGGGTAAATTCCTCTTTCCTCAAGGCCCTAAAGTAACTTGATATTTCTGGATCAGGCAGAATGTGACATTCTTTACTCACTACGGATCAGGAAATGTTATTGATGAGGTATCTGACTAGCTTTGTTTTTCCCTAAGGGGCTTTTACCCTTAAAAGTCAATGTTAAATCCTTAATGCAGTCTAGGAGTCTCTGAAAATATGCCAGAATTAATATGGTATTAATTCTCTCAATAAAGGTGAATGACTTGAATTACCCACTGAAGAGACAAAGGCTGCCTGAATGGATAAAAAAAGCACAACCTGGGCAACACCTGTGGCTCAGTGAGTAGGTCGCTGGCCCCATATACTGAGGGTGGTGGGTTCAACCTGGCCCTGGCCAAACTGCAATAAAAAAATAGCCGAGTGTTCTGGTGGGCACTTGTAGTTCCAGCTACTCAAGAGGCTGAGCCTGAGGCTTAAGAGAATCACTTAAGCCCAGGAGTTGGAGGTTGCTGTGAGCTGTGATGCCACAGCACTCTACTGAGGGCAATAAAGTGAGACTCTGTTTCAAAAAAAAAAAAGAAGAAGAAGAAGAAGAAGCACAACCCAACTACGTGTTGTTTTTGAGAAACACATCTAACCTCAAAGAGCAAAACAAGACTTAGGGTAAAAGGTTGGAAAACAGTATTTCAGACAAATAGAAATCAGAAGAAAGAGGGTGTGGCTGCTATTGTTTTCAAAGTGGATTTAAAGCAGCCAAAGTAAAGAATGACAAAGGCAGTCACTATATACTGGTCATGGGAACAATATAACAAAAAAAATTTTAATTCTAAATGTATATGCACCCAACTTAAAAGTTCCCATATTTATAAAACAAACTCTAACTGGTCTGAACAATATGATATCCTACAACACTATAATAACTGGGTATTTTAACACCCCTCTGACAGATAGATTCTCTAAACAGAAACTAAACAAAGAAACAAGGAAATTAAATGTTACCCCAGAACAATTGGACTTAATGGACGTGTACAGAATATACCATCCCAAAGCTAGTGAGTATGCGTTCTTCTCATCAGCCCATGGATCATACTCCAAAACTGATCATATTCTAGGACACAAATCAAACCTTAACAAAACGAAAAGAATTAAAATTATACCTTGTATCTTTTCAGAACACAAGGAAATAAAAGTGGAACTCAACTCCAACAAAAACCTTCATCCCAACACAAAGTCATGGAAACTATATAATCTTATGCTGAATGACATTTGGGTCAAGGAGGAGATAAAGAAGGAAATTATTAGATTCCTCAAACATAAGGACAATGAAGCCATAAACTACCAAAACCTGTGGGACAATGCATAAGCAGTCCTAAGAGGGAAATTTATCACATTAGACACCCACATATAAAAAACAGAAAGAGCGGACATCAACAACTTAATGAATCATTTCAAGGAATTGGAAAAGGAAGAGCAATCCAATCTCAAACATAGAAGAAGAATAGAAATAACCAAAATGAAATCAGAAATAAAAGAAATTTTATTTTTATTTATTTATTTATTTATTTTGAGACAGAGTCTTACTATGTCACCCTGGGTAGAGTGCCATGGTGTTACAGTTCACAGTAACTTCAAATGCTTTGACTTAAGTGATTCTCTTACCTTAGCCTCCCAAGTAGCTGGGACTACAGGTACCCACCACAAAGCCCAGCTATTTTTTGTTGCAGTTGTCATTGTTGTTTAGGTGGCCTGGGCTGGGTTAGAACCTGCCACCCTTGGTGTATGTGGCTGGAGCCTTAACCACTGTGCTATGGGCACCTAACCAAAAGAAATTTAAAGAAAAGAATCATTCAGAATATTAATGAAATAAAAATGTGGTTCTTCAAAAAGATAAATAAAATTGATAAACCTTTGGCCAGATTTACTAAAAACAAAAATAAGATCTTTAATAACTTCAATCAAAAACGAAAAAAGGCGGGCTCCTGTGGCTCAAAGGGGTAGGGTGCCAGTCCCATATGCCAGTGGTGGCAGGTTCAAACCCAGCCATGGCCAGAAACTGCAAAAAAAAAAAAAAAAAAAAAAGAAAGAAAGAAAGAACAGAAACAAAAAAGAGGAAATAACAACATATACCACAGCGATACAAGTTCATCTCTGATTACTACAAAAAACTCTATGCCCAGAATTTTAACAATATGGAAGAAATGGGCCAATACCTGAAATCACACAACCTACCCAGATTAACCAGAAAGAAATAGATCTCTTTAACAGACCAAAATCAAACCCCCAAATGAAAGAAACAATAAAAAAAATCTCCCAACAACAATAGTAACAACAAAAAAGCCCTGGACCAGATGGCTTCACACTAGAATTCTACCAAACATTCAAAGAGGAGATTGTACCTATATGTAGAACCTATTCCAAAACATCAAGAATAAAAAAACCCTTCCCAGAACATTCTATGAAGCAAACATCATCCTATTATCAACACAAGGAAAAAACCCAACTAAACAGGAGAACTATAGACCAGTTTCACTAATACATATAAATTCAAAATACTCAATAAAATCCTAGCAAAGAGAATAGAGCTACACATTTAAAAAATTATACATCCTGGCTTGGCACCTGTAGTTCAGAGGCTAGGACACCAGCCACATACACTGGACCTGGTAGATTCGAACCCAGCCCAGGCCTGCCAAACAACAATGACAACTACAATCACAAATAGCTGGGCATTGTGGCAGGCACCTGTAGTCCCAGCTACTTGGGAAGCTGAGGCAAGAGAATCACTTAAGCCCAAGAGTGTGAGAGTGTGAGGTTGATGTGAGCTGTGACGCCACAGCACTCTACCCAGGGCAACATAGTAAGACCCTGTCTCAAAAAA
>CAUYPK010144977.1:0-35475 GCA_963574355.1 Loris lydekkerianus
CCTCATAATTGCTTTTCACTGTTGCCTCTGGCCGTCCTCAGAGTTGGGGAGGTGTCTCTCCAAGATTAGACCCCAGCGGGATCACTCTATTGTTGCTGGATCTTTGTAGGGAGTGACCCTGTGTAGTTCCTTTGGGGCTGGTGTAGTTAGGGAGTTCTGGTTGTGGAAGCAGCTCCGGTGTGCAACACACCCGGGTTCAGCAACAGGGCTGGGGGTAGTGCGCACGGTTCTCTTTGCCTGGCGCCCGGTGATTTTGGCACGGAGAACCCAAGGCTGTAGCAGTCTCTGGCCAGAAGAGCTCTGCACAGAGGCAGGGAGGGCTCCAGAGGGCACGCAGCTACCAGAGTCCCTGGTGAGATGGATGAGCTAGTGTGGAGGCAGGGAGGACACAGGAGGGGGGACGCAGGGTTGCGTGGCTCCCGCAGTTCCTGGTCAGGGAATGCGGAGCCCCGGTGGGTGCGGGTCACCAGTTGGGGGTTGCTGCAGAGCTCTTATGGAGGTCTAGGCTGTGCCAAGCTCAGGAGTTTGAGGTTGCTATCCCAATTTTTTTTTTTAGATAAGGTCAGTGTTGTCATCATACCTCACATCAACCTCAAGCTCCAAGGCTCAAGCGATTCTCCTGCCTCAGCCTCCTGAGTAGTTGGGATTTACAGTATGCACCACCTGGCTAATTTCTTTCTTTCCTTTTCTTTTCTTTTCTTTTCTTTTTTTCTTTCTTTTTTTTTTTTTTTTTTTTTTAGACAGTCTCACTTTGTCACCCTTGGTAGAGTGCTGTAGCATTATAGCTCACAGCAATCTCAAACTCCTGGGCTTAACCGATTCTCTTGCTTCAGTCTCCCAAGTAACTGGGACTACAGGCACCCACCACAACACCAGGCTATTTTAGAGATGAGGTCTCATTCTGGTTCATGGCTGGTCTTGAACCTGTGAGCTCAGGCAATCCACCTGCCTCAGCCTCCCAAGTGCTGGGATTACAAGCGTGAGCCACTGCGCCCAGCTAATTTCTATTTTTTTGGAGAGATAGGGCCTCAATCTTGGTCAGGATGGTCTTGTACTTCTGGCCTCAATCTTCCACTCTCAGCATCGCAGACTTCTAGGATTACAAGTTTGAGCCACTGAGCCCAGTCCGCTAGTGATTTCATTACTGGAAATTATCCTGTGTGCCAAATATCTTGAATGAAGAAAAAACTCTTCATCCAGAGCTGATTTGCACTCTTTTTCCAATTATTGAGACATTGCCTAGTATATCATAGAATATTACTCACCTATTAAACAAGGCAAGCTTTTTCCAGGAGCCAAATGGCTCACAGTTACAATATTTTTATTTGACTTCAATTAAAATCAGATACTTGCATAAACAGACACAAAAGAGGAAAATATTGTCTCTCATAAAGGAACATCTGCGAATTGATTACTTCAGGTCAATTTACTTCAGCTTGGACAGGAATGTGCCAAATGCTTCTCTCCCCTATGGACATAGCAGCTTCAGGTGCTCAGGCCTGCATTCCTCTGCCTGGCCTGGGCTCACTGGGTAAACAGGATCAGGAGGCTTCAGCGGCATCCAGGACTGTGAAGAAAGCTTCATTATAGACCACATGTGGTGGCTCACACCTGTAATCCTAGCCCTCTGGGAGACCCAGGTAGGAGGATCTCTTGAGCTCAGGAATTTGAGACCAATCTCAGCAAGAGTGAGAGCCTGTTTCTAGTAAAAATAGAAAAATTGGGCAGTACCCATAGCTCAGTGGGTATGGCGCCAGCCACATACACTAGGGCTGGCACGTTCTGCCCAGCCCAGGCCTGCTAAAACAGTGACAACTGCAACAACAAAAAATAGCCAGGGCATTGTGGTAGGTGCCTATAGTCCTAGCTACTTGGTAGGCTGAGGCAAGAGAATTGCTTGAGTCGATGAGTCTGAGGTTGCTGTGAGCTAGATGCCACAGAACTCTACCCAGGGCAACATAGTGAGACACTGTCTCAAAAAAAAAAAAAAAAAAGAACCTTCTCTAAAGAAGACAGATGAATGACTAACAAACATGAAAAAATGCTCATCATCTGAGTGGCACCTGTGGCTCAGTGGGTAGGGCGCCTGCCCTGGCCAAACTGCAACAAAAAAGGAATAGCTGGATGTTGTGATGGGTGCCTGTACTCCCAGCTACTCTGGAGGCTGAGGCAAGAGAATCGCCTAAGCCTAGGAGTCCTCAAACTACAGCCCGTGGGCCATGTGCGGCCTGCCGAGGACATTTATCTGGCCTGCCGGGTGTTTTTGCCACCACTGCCTGTCCTGCTTAGCAGCCAACTTGTCCCGGGCCACAGTGCGCATGTGTAGAATGTGCACCGCACTCTCTGACTCCCCTCCTTGTCTCTGTCTCTCAACTCTTCTCAGTCTTGGGTGTGATCAGACGAGTCATGAACTTGCTGTGCAGAGCCTGCTGTTGCCTGAGGACAAAAGTAAGAACAAGTTAGGATTTTTTTTTTTTTTTTTTTTACGTTAGGAGGTCTTTTTTTTTAATTTTGCAGTTAGTAGGTCCTTTTTTTGTGTGGTTAAGGGGCCTTTTCTTTCTGAATTTAGGAGAGCCTTTTTAAAAAAGTTGGTTAGTTGATTGGGGGTGGTTTCTAGGGAGGTTACATCACAATGATAACGCAAATAGTCAGTGCTAAGTGCTAATGCAAATTGTCAGTGCTCAGAGGTAATGCAAATGGTCAGTGCTCAGTATTAATGCAAATTGTAAGCCATCAGTGTTACCGTAAATGGTCAGCAGTCAGTGTTAATGCAAATGGTCAGTGCTAGGTGTTATCGCATGGGGGCCCCAAACTGGTAATCTGCCTAGGGATCCATGGGAACTTAATCCGGCTCTGCAGATAGCCAAGGAGTAGGAAACCCAATTTAATTGACAGTAAGTGCATTTGTATTCTGATTGCTATTCAGTTGTGTATGATGTTGTCTGTTGTGTGCTGTGTAAGCCCCGGTTCACACTGTTGCGATCTCTGAGCAGTGTGAGTTCAGCCATATGCTTGTATGGCTGAACTCACATTAGATTCAGAAGAAAAAAGGCACACATGCCTTCTTTTTTCCTGGAGTGCGCACAGATCACAGTGTGGTTCACACAGGGTAGTGTGAACTAGAAAGGTGATGGAGGAACCTGCTCTATAATCATGCTGGTTCCCACACCGCACCAGTGTGAGCCTGAGGTAAAAGTGGAATTCTACCAATATGGGCACTGGTGAGGCTGAAATGATGCGGACCGGCAATGCTGCATTGATGGGCACTGATCAGACTGCATTGATGGGCAGTGCAGTCTACATATCTCTGTGAGGGCAAAGTTATTGATGGTATATTGTTTTTGTAGTGCTGTATATCATATATATATATATATATGTATTTTACTAATAGCAATTTGGAATCCCTAGGAAACAATGATGTCAAGAAAGAGAAAAATTGAGTCAGAGTGTAGGATATTCAAACAACAGTGGATTTACAATTACTTTTTCATGCAGTACAAGGTAAAAGCTGTGTGTTTGATGTGCCAGAATATAGTGAATGTGTTCAAAGAATACAATTTGCATGGGAGAGTGTGTGGAGTGGGCGGGGGTCTCCACAGAGGAGGTGGAGGCTGCAGTAGCAGAAGAGGGTGGAGAGTAGTGGGATGAGGGTCCCGCGGCAGCGCTGAAACTCAGGGTGGGCGTTCATGGCGCTGCTGCGCTGACAGGGCTGTAAGCAGCCAGCCTTCCACTCTCACCATTTCTGCATTGGAATACATGGTCCTTCCCCGGGGAGCCAGTTCCTCCCTGGGCCCCTGAGCCATGCCCATCGCGGCCACCCTGAACAAGCCAGATATAAATTAATGATCTGAAAGCAGCTGAACAATGGAGCCAGATATCATTTGAATGTACTCTTCATCCCCACCACCACTAGACAATGGAGCAGAGGACGGTGACGATGATGAATTTGGGGAATTTGGTAGGTTTTTCAGAAGTTAGCTCTTCTGGTGTAGGATTTGTTGATTTTGATGCACCAGATTATAGTTCGTCCCAAGGAAGAGTTTGTTCCTTCAAACCATTTTATGCCAATTCATGATTTATTCTATTTTTTTTTTTTTTTTTTTTTGCAGTTTTTGGCTGGGGCTGGGTTTGAACCCGCCACCTCTGGCATATGGGGCCGGTGCCCTACTCCTTTGAGCCACAGGTGCCGCACCCCAATTTCATGATTTATCAGAAAATGTAGATAGTCTTACAAGCTTTAAGTCCATTAAAAATGGTAATGATAAGGACATCAGTACTGAACTTTCTACTCCTGTGAAAGGACAGTCTGATGTTTTACTTTCTAACACCAGCAAAGAAATAATTTCATCCAAAACTTTAGATACTTCCATTGATGTCATGGAAAATCTAGGAAATTTAAATAAAGTAATGGAGCAGAGACAGAATGTTGGAACACCTGAAAGTTTCTCTCCCGGAGATTTTAGAACTGATATGAATGTTCATCAAAACAAGCAGTTAGAGAGCTGCAATGGTGAAAAGCCTCCTTGTCGGAGATTCTAACAAATGGGTTGGCAGTGTTGGAAACTGCAAATCCTCAGGGAACAGATGATCTAGACAATGTAGCTGGTTCAAAGGGACAGAAGCCTCTTAACACTCATAGGACTGAGTATAATTCAGACTCTGTACCCAGCCCTGCTGAGGAATTTGCAGATTTTGCCACATTTTCCAAAAAGGAAAGGATACAACTAGAAGAGATGGGACATGCGGTTTTAAATGATAGAGAAGCACTAACCATTCAGAAAAATAAAATTAACAGTCAATGAATTGGATTCTATAAAAGAATTGTCTTTGAGTAGAAGCTTTGACAATAAAGGAGATACAGGTGGAAAGGATGGAGTTTGTGTTTCAGAAATCAGCATCATGACTAACAGAGGGTTTAGTGTTGAAAAAAGGCCTTTCAACATTGCAACAGGACGAATTTTTAAATTCCAGTGCTCAGTGAAAGGCTAGGAGTTTGATAGACTCAGCTGATAATTCAGAAGCCATTAAGAGAGAACAATATAAAACTGAAGAAAAACTTGATTTACTTATTAATACTTCTAAATATGCTGCTGACCTATGCATGGATTCTATTAAAATTTCTGATGCTGATGATGAAGTTGGTTCTTCCAAAGAAGAAAGTATAAAGTTTACTAATTTCCAAAGCTCAAACATTGATCCCAATGAAGAAAATGTTTTGGATGATTCTGTACATGTAAAAAATGGAGACAGTAGTAATGACTTTGTAACTTGCAATGATACCAATGAGGATGATTTTGGTGACTTTGGCACAGCCAGCAGCACAACTCCACCTTTGGTTACTGGTACTCAAGATTCAGTGAGTAATGCCACTTTTGAAGAGTCCTCAGAGCACTTTCCACATTTTAGTGAACCAGGTCCAGGTGATGACTTTGGAGAATTTGGGGATACAAATGCTATTTCCTGCCAAGAGGAAGTGATATTTACCGAGTCAAAACTAAAAAAGACTTTTGATAGTTTATCAGACGGATGTCAGTTGGCAAGAAAATCTAGTGGGACAGGCAGTGACCCTGTTTCAAAACTGAAAAATGGGCAAGAAGGTGAGTTTGGAGACTTAGATTCTGTGCCAAATATTCAGGATGACAGTAATGCTTTTCAAGACTCAGATGATTTTGCAGACTTCAGTTCAGCTGGTCCTAGCCAAGTTGTCGATTGGCATGCTTTTGAAGATGAGCAAAATGATAGTTGTTCTTGGGCTGCTTTTGGAGACCAGCAGGCTACTGAATCTTATCATAGAAAGGAAGCCTGGCAGTCACATAGGACAGATGAAAATATTGATACTCCAGGAACCTCCAAAATGCCCAGTGCCTCTTTAGCAACTTCCAAAGGAGCAGTTGCTAGTGGCCATTTACAGGAATCCACCACTTCAGTTCAGATAATCACACACAGATACGGTTTGGGACATTCCTCATGCCTTTGGCCCAGACATCTTTGTTAAGCCTGGTATCAAGGCACATATCTGGAGTTCCCATCTCTTTCATGGCAAATTTCTGGATCTCTTTGAGTGCCCGAGGGGCATGCTTCTTGAAGCCCACTCCATGGATGCACTTGTGAATATTGATAGTGTATTCTCCAGTCACCACCTCGTTGACGGCAGACTGGCCCTCCTTCTTCTTGCCACCCTTCTTTGTGGGAGCCATTCTGCAGGGCCCAAGTTGGAAAGAAAGAGCATGAGGGATTGTGGGAGGAGGAAAAGGGCATATTAAAACATTTTCATTGACCCCTTAAAGTATTGTGACCTTAGACCTTGGCTTGCTGTGTAAGTCAGCCCTGGATACATAGTATAGTGATTAAAAACAAGGTCATAGGAAAAAAAAAAAAAAAGAAGACAATTTGTGTCGATACTATCAAACTCAACATAAAGATAAACATGATTGTTTGGTTGGAGAAGTGAGAAAAGATAAAATATTAAAACTGAAAAATACATTGATAACTCAGCAAAATATTTTTGTGAAGCAGAAACAGCTAAATATTTCATCACTGAGAGCAAGTTTTCAAGTTGCCAAGCTAATAGCATGCACTGGCAGACCATTCGTGGAGGGAGAATTTGTTAAAGAATGCCTTCTTTCTGTTGCCAAAGAGATGTGTCCTGTTTTTCCTATGTCATGACAACTCATGGCTCTCCCAGTTTTGAGGATCTGCTTCCTGATGTCACAGCATAAGAACACATGGGTTTTCCCCTTTGAGGTCCAGGCTTCTGGGTACCCTCCATCAGAAGCTGACAGTGCTTTGCCAACCTCTTCTTAGGCCTCCCCACTCCCATGTTTGTGCTTGCCAGCTCCTGGTGGTTTGACTGCAACAGCCAACACCCATCTTTGTTAGAGGCTGCCCCATGGAGCCCAAAGGGCCCGGGAGCTTATGTCCTCCCAAAGTGGCTGGCTTTAGCAGCATCAGATGGCATGACATCAATACTTCTGCCCAAGGGAGGGCAGTTTGTGGTTGACCTATACCACCTCCCAGAGCCTCTGCCATATAGCAGTGTACTCACCATCCACTGGACTCTGCTCGATATCACACCTTTGCTCACCCCCTTCCCCATCTCACTTTCTCTACCTCCCTTTGGAGTTTTACTTTACTGTAAGCCCTAACCACTCAAATCCTCATTTTCAAGTCTAATTCCAGAGAATCCACACTAAGACCTACTCTAAACTTCTGGGCAGCCCTTGAATGCCACTAAGTCTTTCATAGGCAGCACCTATGTCTGGACACAAGCTTCCATCTACCCAGCTCTACATACATAACACCATTGCCTGTAAAGATCATGCCTATAAGCACCAAGCCCACCCCATGGACTCCAGACCTACTCAGGTCCACAGAGGAAGTTACTTCCTGCCACATTTTCATCCCTCACCTGGACTGCTTGAGTAACCACATACCCAAACTTTGTATTTACATCTCTATAACCCAAGAACAAAAGAAACAGAACACAAAGGGCTTTGCTGCTATTCCTCACCTAGACACACAGCTGGCAACATGCTACTGTTTTACCCAGATTCTGATAAGGTACCAAAGACAGCCTGAGAGCCAGGCCTTGCACAAATCCCCATGTCATGGGTGCTTCACAGGTTCATACATCCTTGATGTTTTACCATAAGATTCCTCAGTGGTAGAACTTCACCTGAACGTGACAGATTATGTCTGAGCATTGTACTCAAAGCCAGAGAAGTTCGGCATGACCTCGAAAGATCACACAGTGGACGAGGCAGAAGAAAGGCAGGCCAAGTAAACTAGGGTAACACAGGTGTAGTTGAATTTGGTAACATATCTGAAGGATTCCCTTTTTATACTAGATGGCACAGGAGATTAGCTATCCAATATTTATTTTCTTCCTTTGGCAAAAGAGTTGCCTTGTTAGGTAGGCAGGCACTAATCCCCATCACACACCCCAACTCTGCCTTGTTTGCTCTAGGACAGTCTATTGAGTATCCAATCATACCCTTTCATGGAGACTAACGTGGTCATCTTCAGCTCCACTTGCAACTACTTTAGGCCAAGAGATTCAGAGCATAGCTCTTCCTCCCTGTGCTTTACCAGATATTGGTGATGCTGCAAGTTGAGTTCTGGGGTTCCCATGCATCACCCAGATATTTAGCTATGCCAGATCAAAGGATAGATCACATCTCCACCAAACAGGAACAGCAAAATTAAATACCATAGCTCATGGAAAGAGATGTAAAAGGAAAAAACCACTCAGGATCCACAAGGACACAATGCAAAGGCCCACAAAGCTGCAGAAACAATGAGCAAGCTGGAGGGGAGGAATCCGACTGTCTGTCCCCAAGTTCTACTGTCCTGTATCTGAGCACAGGTGGTAGAAAGCACCAGTGTTAACAGGGCATCAAATTGCAATTGAGCCAAAACTGTAATAGAAGTAATAGAAGAGTTGTAATAGCCAACTCTCCCAAGCCAGAGAAGAACTCACAGGTCACAAAGTTAAAGAAAACTGATTCAATCATCTGAAGCTGCCTACAAGATGAAAAATTGGAGTAGGGAGTTAAAGTCTGAATTCAGAGAACTGAAGCCTTTCCTGGGAAAGGAGTAAGTTGTCATTCATGCCAGGCTACTTCTGAAGGGAAGGATGTTGAAGAAAAACTCACTGAAAACTAGAGCCAAAATTCTGTTAAAGAAGTATTTTCAGGTACATCAGGGTTTACTGACAGGCTTCGAGACTATCCACAGCTCCTATGAGAATCTGAAAACCCCAGCAGTCTTTTCACATAAATTAGAGTTTGAGTACCTCCACATTATTTCAACCTGCAAAAAATGATCAGCACATTTCAGCTAGATCCAGAAACTGCCCACCCTAATCGTACTGTCTCATAAGATAGTGTGGCATTCAGGAAGAATGATCCCAACACGCCTCACAATCCTGAGGCATTTCTCATTCCTACCCAGTTGTCTGGAGTCATGAACGATTTGATGCTGGAAGACGCTTCTGACATGTGGAAGTGAGAGGCACAGGTGCATGGTCTCTAAGTGTATGCAGAGAGTCTTTTTCTAGAGATGCTCTTACATTGCCTTCTCCAGAGGGAAAGCTGGCAAATTCAGCATATGAGGGATACAGAGTCACACAAGTTGGCATTTTTCCATACTAACTTGGGAGAGGTTTCATTTATGATCTGAATAGATCATGTTTTCATATTTTCACTGACAAGTTCAAAGAAAATCTTATGATTTTTCAATCACCTTCAAAAATCATATAATCAGTATCATAGAGAACAATGAACCACTTACAAGGTCTTTCTGTAAATGATTCTCTTTTCTTCCTGTGTTCCTAGAGCTTACTTGTAATATTCTATTTTCATTTAAAAAAATTAAAGGGAACTAGTAAGAACACCATAACCTCTTTCCAAGAAGAATCTCACAGCCCCACTGGCTCTCAGATGTCTCTTTCGGTCTCCGCACCCAGGGAGCAACTGGTGCCTTTGGGGTCCATGCCTACGGTGATGGGGTGCCCAGCATGTGCCATGGGCAGCAGCAGCATGCTAGAGTCATTTGGCTCCTTTCATGACAATCTCCCCCTTTCCTAGTAGAGACTGGGTTTCAGACCCCTCTGGAGTAGATAAAATGGCCCCGGAAGACATTCTCATGTAACCCATGGAACCAGTAGGTCTTAGGTTACACACATCAGCCCACATCAAAGTTTAATGCAGTGATTGTCAACTGATGTGCTACAAAAAATTTATTGTTGGGGATTTGTTGAGGGTACAAAGAAACCAGGTTACACTGATTGCATTTGTTAAGTCCCTCTTACAATCACGTCTTGCCCCCAAAAGGATGCCACAAAAATTTAAGACAATTAAATTTTCAGAAGAAGTTCGAAGCACAGTTTTGTTTTGTTGGGTTTTTTTTTTTTTTTTTTGGGGGGGGGCTTTTTTTGAGATAGTGTCACTGTCATCCTCGGTAGAGTGCTGTGATATCATAGCTAACAGCAACCCCAGACTCTTGGGCTCAAGCAATCCTCTTGCCTCAGCCTCCCAAGTACCTGGACTACAGGTGCCCGCCACAACATCTATTATTAGAGACAGAGTGTCACTCTTGCTCAGGCTGGTCTCCAACCCGTGAGCTCAGGCAATCCACCTACCTCGGCCTCCCAGATTGTGATCAACATAATTTAAGAGTGCCGAAGTTTCACTTTAGCTTCAAGTGTGCTGTGATAAAAGTTGAACACCACGGCTCATGTATCCTCCTCATTCGCATGTAACGTGTCCAGTGTCCTTAGCAGTACCAAAGGTGTTATCTAGCGCCCGGCTTTGTTAGTTCCGCAAATGCAAAACGTTTCAAGTGTTGAGCTACAATCAGAACCACGATGGCCTATAGAGATACTTTATCTGTCCCCATGCTCAGCCTAATAGGGGAGAGAATATATGTGAACGTGTGGTCACAAATTGTGACAGAAATCAAGACTGTACAGAGTGTTCAGGCATGAATGAAGTAGGGGCACTTTGATGCAACCACATTCAAGCCTAAAACGCAGTAAAGCAGCTTCAGTCCTTGGGTGTGGTAGGATGAAGACATTCTACCATAGGAGGTCTCCACTGAAGCTGGGTCACTGCAGCAGACCTGGGCCACTGCTGGAGTACAACCCAGAGCACTGAAGCAGCCCAGAGGCACAGGTGGCAGAGCGCAGAGACGCCTGGGGAAGGACGGGACTCAGGACTCACGCTAGTGAGTGGGGGAGGCAGGGGCCTAGTCCACAGCTGTCTTTTCCAGTCTGTTACCTAGTACACGAAACCCCCACTCTAGAGACTCACAGCTTGTTTGTACAACTATTATCTCTGCCACCAAGTACCCAAAATCCTAGCTCTCCCCAGGAGGAAACTGAGACAACATTCCACCCAAAAGAATGCAAGATCCCAAATCACACCATGCCCGTCATCCAGTGAAGGAACTCATCCCTCCCTCCTAGATGGGCCCAGGCAGAAAGCATGGCACAGCAGGCTGTGGGCCTCCCTGAGCAGAGACCCGCAGGGGAGAGCGCAGGCAGGTACTTCAGGGCTCCTCCTCCCATACCACCCTGACCGGCTGCTGCAGGTCCAGCTGCTTTCTCAACAGAAGGGGAACAAACTATCCTGCAGGCATTAATGCTAGTCTAACATAATTAACTCTTTAGCGATAGAATCTGCAATGGGAATAGAATCTTAGCCTCTGTCACATGATAGGCAAACAAATGTATAAGCCTCACTTCTTTAACACTCTAGATGTGGACAGAGGTGGGTACAGGTCCACCCTCGACAGTCTACCACGAGCTTTGAATTCTAACTCAGATCGTCTTCAGAAGCCTTACCAATGTGAAATAGAAAAGGTTTCCTTTAGACATCAGTTACATGTACCTTCATTCTATACTAACGCTAAGTAATTCCGAAGAAGTCTACCTTCAGAATAACCGTGTCTTAATACACTCTGCACAGGCCCTGCTATAATGGACCAGCACTTCAGTATGGCAGGCATGGACAGTCAAAAACCTGCCCTCCCAGGGTCCATTCTACTCTGCAGGGTCTGAACGGACCCACATCTGTGACAACTGCCTCAATTCTAGCTGTGGTCCCTATTCTGACACTGGCTGCTGCTTCAGTTGATCCAGCCCCTGTCCCAACCTCTGGAACATGGTCTGGAGAGACTACTTTCTTCCATCAGGGGGCCTAAGGATCAATAGTTGTCAGCATGAGCATGCTGGAGTCTGTAAAGATCAGCTGTAACCAGCCACATTGTGCCAGATCCCCCACAGTGCTGAGATATCGATCCTGGGGCTGGGCACCTGGAATTCCCTTCTGGGCCAGAGGACCTAGGCTGGGAAGGTAACACCACATCAGTTGTACTCATACTAAAATATGAGCAGGGGGGGGATGACCATGTGGGAGAAGCTTGGGAAGCAGGCAGTGACAATTGAGGAGCTCTTCAACTGTGGTGCACGTAGCATGAGAAGAGCCTGGTGAAAGAACACACCCAGCAACCTGAAGCCGGACTGCCTGGGCATCAACCTTATTCACTGACCAATGGGCTTTAAGGCTGGGGAGGAATTTTCCCACTGGACAAAGCAAGCAATATTGGTCAGAGACACAGGTGTCTTGGACATATGGATGACCATGGAAAAACTGGTAGATGAAGGGCTGATGGGAGAAGGGACCTTCTCCCACTTCAGCTATCTCTAACCCAGGTTTAAGATCTTAAAGTATAAACCCATATTTAACCAGATCAAGTACCTAACTCAGGAGAAGTTAATCTAGTACTGCCAATGTAAAGGTGTCATGGTAACTACCTGCAGGAATCTCATGTTCTTCAGATTCTTGTCAACACTTTCATCGTTCCAGCATAGCAATAGTTGACTGAAGCCTGTAGCAGCTGCCTACTGCATGGTCTACCTATGTCTGTGCTGACAGGCCCTGGCCAAGCCTGAGGACACATCTTTCCCAGGATCAAGGTGATCGCAGCCAAGTGTTAGGCAGGGTGGATGACGTATGCAGTTAGACTGCATTTTGGACTGGTCTAGGTCAGGCTGACATGGGCTATTATGGGAATGGGGCTGATGATCCTGCAGGTGGGTTGTTTTGAGAACAGAGTTCAGACCCTGGGAGACTTCCAAGAAGCATCTAATACTCCTCAAAATTGTGTATAAACCCCCAAAACTACTTTCCATTGAGCCTATAGTCACTAGGATAGTGTCCAGTTCGCCCATTAATGTTGTGGGTTGGGGTCTCAGTTCCCTGAACCCAGCTAACCAAGTTCAACTACTGGCCTGAGCTAGAAAGTTCAGCAGAAGCCCCACAGTAACCAAGTGTAAGTAGAAACTGAAAATAAAACTGCTGAGGCCCAGGCAGTGTGGTTAGAGAGCAAAAGTCACCTGTTTCAGGTAGCAGATTTCTTTTGGGGAAGAACAAAGAAAGTTTAGAGCACTTCCAAAGACAATTGGAGGTGGGTCCCTCTCATAGGGGAGCAGGAGTGAGAGAGACAAGACCCAGACATCTACAGCAGTATAAATATTCTGTTTGAAACTGACGGCAAGTCTTTCATTGGCCTCTCTGCACCTCCGGGCAGTATTGCCCTTTTCCATTGGTTATTGGTTACCTACGTTACTTCATGCCCAGTCTTATGGGCTCTCCAGACTTCCTAGTTCAGCAGGCCAGGTTTTCCTCCCACCCCACTTGAAGCCCCTTTCTTAATGTCCCTTCTCAAACATTCTTGTTAAAACTGTACTTGCTCTTTTCAGTTATTTTGGCGACTTCCTTGAACTACTGCACTGCTTTAACACACGCACGATAAAACTCCAGCCCAGGTTATGGTCCAGTTCCCCATGCAGAGGACCTTGGTGATCCAAGTCTGTAACACTGAAACGTGTTGCCCAGAATGTTAAGGTCTATGACTACCAGGATATGACCACCTGGCTCAGCCACAACAAAATAGGAGGGTCTCCACCGTGTAGGCTCTGCTCCCCATTCCCCCACCCTAAAACATACAAGGATTACTCTTTCTATAGTGAGTTTTGAAGCTGTGGATTCCTGTGTCTTGCTTACGAAGGGGTTATGCTGTGTCCCACAGCCGGAAAGCAACCTGCAAACTGGCAAGGGCTTAACTTGATGCTGTGTCTGAAGAGTGGTTGCTAATAGACTGCCTAACTCACTGTATTTAGGATAATCACCTGTCTTTAGAGATTAACTAAATGTTTCATAGCATTTGAAAAGAGCTGAGCAGAAAGAAGAGATGTGTAAATCCTTCTCCGTTAACCAGTTCAGCCAGAATCACTGATAAGTGAGACTACAGGAGCAGGAAAAAATAAAAAGAAATAAACTTTGGCTGATTAGCCTACAGCAATAAGTTTTACCTCTTTATAACTCTCCAATACAAAGACCAACCCTAGCCCTCAGGGCCCAGCACGCCATCTTCCTTTCTTGCTACTGAGCCCTTGCTCCTTGGGAGAAAATAAACTTTAAGATAGAAGCACAGTCTTCACGAGGGTGAGAATTTGTACACAGGCAGAGGAAGAACTCAAGAGTGTTTTAAATTTATTTGTCCCTTTTCCCCAGCTGGGGAAGCTACAACCTCAATACACTTTTATGACTAAAACAGTAAACTCTATAAAGTCAAAATAGCCCCTCTAATAGTTGAGTTTTGGCTGCTTGGAACTTCGTTGCCTAAACTAAAAATTGCTTTTGTGAGCTGGGAGGGGGGTAAGGGTAAAAATCAATAGTTGTCCTCTCTGGCAATCTAAAAAACAATGGTTTTCACAAAGCAGCCTGAGGAAGGAGAACAAACCAGAGTGGAAGGGGTGGGGAAAGAGGAAATAAGACGCAAGACAAAGATGGATCAGAAGGGCTGGAGCAGCTAAGACTGTTCTAGCTTTATGTAGTATCTTAAACAAGGTTACTAAATGATATAAATCTTAGCACACCGGGTAAAGATTAACTTTATGGGCTTGGTTATGGCACCAGCCACATACAAAGTTGGTAGGTTTGAACCTGGCCTGGGGTGACAGTGAAACTGTCTAAAAAAAAAATCCAAAACCAAAGAAGGAAAAGTTGTGCTTGCTAGTAAGATAAAAAGGAAGACATGCAGGGGCTTTGTGACTTCTGGCAGTTGGAAGACCCCTGATTTAAAGTATAGATAGCTCACATTTTATAAAACGGATGTGTCATTGCCACTGGTCAGGGTCTGGGACTAGTTAGTGTCCAGCCCTGGCTTATCTAGGTTCCAAATGCGGACCAAGCTATTCTCTTAGGAACAATTGCTCTTAGGTGCCGGAGGGCTATTTACTTTAGCAGAAGGGAGAGTCTGAGGGTGAAGTAGTCTTAGAATAATAGATCTTAGTCTTTAGCAGAGCTTAGTGAACTTCAGCACAGAGATGCCCTGGCTGGAGAGCAGAGAGTCAGCGTAAGGGGGTCCGTGACAGAATGAGCGCGCCGACTGCCTTCTCCAGGTGTAGAGACTGCCAATTCACTAGTATTCTCATCTCGAGGGCTTTCTTGTTAGCACTAAATCCCTCCTGCTCTTTTCACCAAAGTGTTCCATTGAGCTATACAGGTGTTTTCTTATAACTCACTCCTCCTAGCCATAGGCTATACGGGCTGCTACATTTACCCCCTTTTTTATACACAATTTTAAAGATGGTAACGGCAGTTCTTCCAGTTTTCTAGCCCTTTCCTTCTTGCTAGGCAAAAGAATACGGTGATTGTCAAAGATCTAAATTCCAGGTAAAGGCTTTTTAAATGATGCAGCCCAATACAGATTTAAGCGGTTAGCCGCCGCTAAGGAAAAGTGGTGATTGTAATGTTAATTTCTTTAAAGGTCAAAGTAAGAATCTTTGGCTGAGAAAATTTACAATACAAAGGTCCCACTTCCCTCACGAAGCTTTTCCTTTGCGACATGAATTTATAATTAATGGATGAACAAAAGATAGCACTTTCCTTGCGGTCTTTGCAAGAGAGAATCTTGCCGCCTTTCCAGAGGCTTTGCTACTTGGAGTCCTTGGTAGCATAAAATCCTACTGCTTGGAACAGGAATTCTGCCTTTCCAGAGCTTCTGCTTCTCACATTCCTTGTTATGGAGATTCTATTGCTTTCTCCGCACCTTTGCTACTTCTGCTTTTAGTAACTGGCGACCCGAGCTATCAACTTTTGCCACTTTCTGCCTTCAGTAGCCGGTAAACAAAGGCACTGCTTTTCCAGCAGAATTTTTTTTCTTCGCTATTTGAATCCAGACCCTTTTTCAAATGGAGTTCCCTAACTCCTTTTAGCATGGCCGAAGGTCCTGTCTCTTTTGCGCAGGCTCCCCTTTGGTCTTCCTACGTTTCTTATCTCATGTGTCTTATCCCCAAACTTCTCATACCACTACTGTCTCTTGTCTCCATCATCACTTATTGGTCTGTTTAATCTCCCCATATTTATCTCTGGGGCACCAAAAGGTGCCCTGCACACTGTGGGCAGGATTTCTCCTCGGCATAAAGTTGAATGAAGTATATAGTTTTACCAAAGAATCAGACACAGCATTGTTTTAACTTCTGTGTTTATCAGTGGGTCCTGATTCTGGCCCAACTGATAAAGATGAAACACCTTTATTGTAGGGAAATTATCAAATTGAGAAGGCATTTGTTTGCCCAATGGAGGCCTTTTTACACCTGGGGCATACAGCTGGGGATTTACATACTGTTTTTCCTTGGCTTCTGGTGTTCTTTTCCCTTTCCAACATTTTCTCTCATGGCCCAGCTTCCCAGTTACAGCATTTATTGGGGATTTCTCAACTGATCTAGTAACCCAATCTGTGCTGCCATGTTACTGGCTTCAACTGTAAGACTGCTGCATCTTTTAGCAGTTGTATCTCATTTGCCAGGATCTCTCTCTTCTGGCTTTTTCTGTCGTCCTTTTACCTCTTACAATCTTTTCCTTTCAAATTGAACTTATTGCCTTAAAAGGACAGGAGCTCTCTTTAACTGTTTCTTTTTTTTTACTCTGGAGTCTAAGCTTTTTAACAAAACTTCACTTCCTCTGTTTCTTCACCAGCCCCCTTGATCTACCTCAGTTCCTTTCTTTTTGAAAAGAACTCTTAACTGCCAGAAAGGGATTCGGGGTGTGCATCTCTCAAAAGCTACTTCCTGCTGGCAATGGGCGAAGATATAGGGGAAGGCAGTTAGAAGTTTTTTTCCTAACTTAATAAACTCTTGCAACCTGTTTCCGAACTTTTCTCTTTGCTGGTTTACTGAAGGCTTTTGTTTACTAAAGGTTCTTATCTCCTAGTTCTATCTTTTCTTTTCGCTCTTATCTAAAGACTTTTTTGGCTTTTTTCCACAGGAGAGGTAGTTAGAATTTGGAAGACAAAGCGCAGAAAAGAAACAATGCAGAGAAGGCCTGAGGCTGGCTGTCTTGTAGGCTGCTGTCTTTTTCTCCTGTATATTTCTTTTCCCCATTTTTCTTCTCTTGTTTGTTCTTAGCCTATCCTCCCTTCAGCCCGCATCTACTAGATCTCAGTGGCTGCCGACTCTATGCTGCCGATGGCCATTTGGCATTGCCACTGGTCAGGCTCCAGGACTGGTCTCTGGCCCTGGCTTATCTAGGTTCCAGAGACTGACAGAGCTATTATCTCACCCAGGAACAGTTGCTCTTAGGTGCCTGAGGGCTATTTACCTTAGCAGAAGGGACAGAGAGTCTTTGAGAGTGAAGTAGTCTTAGAATAGCTCTTAGTCTTTAGCAGAGCTTAGTAAACTTCAGCACTGAGACCCATGCTGGCCTTCTGCAAACAGAAGAGTCAGAGTAAGTGGGTTCATGATAGAATGCGCACGCTCCCAACTGCCTTCTCCTCCAGCCTAACATAAGGCTGATCGGTGCCTCTCAACGCCACAGGTGTAGAGACTGCCCATTCACTAAAGTTCTCATCTCTCGAGCTTTCTCATGCTTGTTAGGAGACCTAAATCCCTCCCCATACCCTTTTCACCAAGGTGTTCCATTATTGAGCTATACAGGTGTTTCTTATAACTCATTCCTCCTAAGCATAGGCTATAAAGGCTGCTCAAGCTCACAGATGCCTCAAGGCTATCAGCAGGTAGCTCCTTGTGTGAGGGAAATTTCCCAAGTCTCAGGAAGTCGGTCTCCATCCATAGCAGTACCAAGGGAGGGGGCAACCTCAGGCAGTAGATACTCTCACATAGGCCTGGGTGTTCCTGCTCCTGCTGGTTCTCATCCTAGTCTGACCCTGGGTAGAGATATTCCCAAATCCTCCACCCTCCAAAAAACACATTCCATTTTCAAAAGTCAAATTATTTCTTAGCTGATCCAGGCCACCATTCTGTTGTGGTCCAGATACCTATTGTTAGGGTTTCGGAACTCTGATGTACCCATTGACTTTAGAGCCTTATTCATCGCCTGACCATCCATGGCAGGTGGAAGAATCAGAAAAACATGAGATTACTGTATCAAAAATTCTTGTAAATTAGAACCACAATACTATCACCCAACCCCTGTTAGAATGGCTTTTGTTTATTTTATTTTACTTTTAAGACAGCGTCTCAAGGTATTGCTCTGGGTAGAGTGTCTTGGTGTCATAATTCACAGTAACCTCCAACTTGGGCTCAAACAATCCTCTTGCCTCAGTTTTTCTATTTTTAGTAGAGATGGGGATCTCGCTTTTGCTCAGGCTGGTCTCTAACTCATGAGCTCAAGCAATCCACCTGCTTCAGCCTCCCAGAGTGCTAGGATTACAGGCATGTAATCACCCAGCCAGAATGGCTTTCATTAAAAGATCCAAGAACAGATGCTAGCGCAGATGTTTACAGAAAACAATTCTTATGCCTTGTTGGTAGGATTGCAAATTACAACCTGTGGGAAATATGGATATTTCTCAAAGTAAAACTACCACTGGATCCAGCAATCTGACTACTGGGCTTCTATCCAAAGGAAATCATTTTATCAAAAGATACCTGCATGCAAATGTTTACTGCAACACAATTCACAATTGCAAAGACATGGAATCAAATCAAGGACCCATTACTTCATGAGTGGATTAACAAAATGTGGTATTTGTATGCCATCGAGTACTACTCAGCCACAAAAAGGAGATAAATTAATGCCTTTTACAGCATAGAACTGGAGACCACTATCCTAAGTATGGAAAAGTGAACATGTATTCTCTAATAAATTGGAGCTATCCAAGGGGCACATGTGCACAGAAGTAAAAGTCATTGGAAATCAAGAGGAGGGGACAATGAGAAGGGGAGGGTCAAAACCCTTGTGGGTACAACGAACACTATTCAGGCAGCGGGCACACTTACAGCCTCGACTCAAGCATTACAAAAGCTATCCATGTACCAAAGACATTTGTACCCCTTGATTATTTTTTTTTTTTGGCGGTTTTTGGCCCCGGGTCGGTTTGAACCTATCACCTCCGGCATATGGGGCCGGCGCCCTACCCCTTTGAGCCACAGGCGCCGCCCACCCCTTGATGTTTTTAACTAAAAATGCTGCAAGGGGCTCACCTGACCTCTGTTCTCTTGCTCAGACGGATCGCGGAATGGAGGCGGGGCAGCCGGCGACGGCACCGGGACGGACGGCACCGGGACGAGGACGTGGCGGCGGGGAAGCAGGAGCGTCCCCGCCCAGGAGCCGCGCCCCCGGCCCACCGCCGTCCCCGCTCCGCTCCTCTGCCAGCAGCTCGTCCCCGCCGGGCGGAGAGTCGGGCCGCCTGAGCCCCCGCGGGAGCCGAGGCCGAGGAGTCAGCCGGTCCCCAGCCAAAAAGAAAAGTACGTCCTCAGGGAGAAGCGGCAAGTCTCCTCGGAGTAAGAGAAGCCGGAGTCCTCACCACCCGACGGTCACAGTGAAGCAGGAACGTGGTGGTCCTCCCCGGAGAGGACGGGAGGGTCTGCAGCACCGGGCACCTTCAGAGCAGGAACCCCGGAGATCTAGGGACAGCGACCGAGACAGACGCCGGAGCCATTCCCAGCCAAGGAGAACCTCCAACGAGAGGCCTGGGAGTGGCCAGGCTCAGGGACGGGATCGGGACACTCAGAAACGTCAGGTTCAAGAAGAGGAGCGGGAGTTTTATGGTGCCAGACGCCGGGAGCATCGCCAGGAGAGTGAAGTTAGTGGCAGTGTAATGAGTCTCAGGAGGTGGTTCCTCGGCCTGGTGGCAACGACAAAGAAAAAGAGGTGCCCGTCAAAGAAAAACCAAGTTTTGAACTCCCTGGGGCCCTTCTGGAGGATAACACCACCTTGCGAGGGGTAGTCATTAAATAGTGAGCCCCCAGAAGCACGTATCTCCCAAAAACGGTGGCGTCTCTATCCATTTAAAAATGATGAGGTCCTTCCAGTCCTGTGCATACATCGACAGAGTGCGTACCTGCTGGGGCGACACCGCCGCATTGCGGACATTCCAACTGATCATCCGTCTTGTTCAAAGCAGCATGCGGTCTTTCAGTATCGGCTTGTGGAATATACTCGTGCTGATGGCACAGTTGGTCCAAGAGTGAAGCCTTACATCATTGACCTTGGCTCAGGCAATGGCACCTTCTTAAACAACAAACGTATTGAGCCACAGAGATACTATGAACTTAAAGAAAAGGATGTACTCAAGTTTGGGTTCAGTAGCAGAGACTATGTCTTGCCCCATGAGTCGTCAGATACTTCTGAAATAGACAGGAAAGAAGACCAGGATGATGAAGAGGAGGAGGAAGTGTCTGACAGCTAGCAAACTAAGACCCCAGATCATTGACATACCTTTTCCTTCTTGGAAGGCTTTGATTCTGAGAACACTGTGGTGCTCTCTAAAGCCTCTTATTGCCTTAACTCTTTCCTCTGTTGCTGACCAGCTTATGTTACAATTTATGAACACTGACATATGTTTTGTTGAACTTTCTATGGCACATCAGTCACATGCCTGGGGGCATTTGTTTTTGGAACAGTCTCACCAATTGTACAACACATCATGTTTTAGTAGAAGTGTTGTGGCTTTAGTTGGTGCTTTCAGAACTGCTGCCTAGGAAACTAAATCCTCAGTTAAGGGGGGGATTGTGGCTTGTTCTCATTTGTACAGTTACTTTAGTTATATACATAGTTGTTAAGCTTTGTGACCAGGTGTTTTTGTTTTGGGGCAAACCCCTGAGCAGAGAATCTTACTAAGCTTTGGTTATCACCAAAACAACCTCCAGTATATACCAAAGCTTTGACCTGATTGAGCTCTTGAGTCACAGAAGTTGATTTTGCACTTAGTTTTTTGAGGGTGGGAATTTATTGCAGCCAATAAACATTATTGACTGTTTAACTTAAACAGATGCATTATAGCACCTGCTTAAGCCTACAGACTATACAGAAGGATTATGGCTACCACCAAGGGGTGCCTGCCAATTTAATGTCACAAGGGACTGGAATGGGTGCAAATCTGTTCTCCATGAGAGAATTCCAAATTTCTCCATGGAGCATGTACATAACAATTTTGATCATATTAACTGTTCTTCAGTTTTCCATTTTTCTTCAGATGTCATCTCCTTTATTCTAACATGTGTGTATGTCTACAGGAAGTTGTTTTGTTTACATATTTCTACATGTTTTATGTTTTAAAAAATCGTTCAGAGAGGTTGTATTTACCTTCCCAAGGCTGGAAAGCAGGGGAATTCCCCAGTTTCCTAATTTTCCACCACAGGAATATGTGTGAGTAGAAAAGTATTAACTATTTACATACAGTGTGTATGTACATATATAAATTGTGTGTTAAAAGAGCTGATGCTGGTTTTCATATGACAATGTTAGGCAAAGGCCTCCCTGCATTTGAAGAGCAGGTTTTCTTTTATATGTATTTTTGGGATAGAAAATAAAATTTGTAAATATAAAAAGAAAATGCTGCAAGGACCAAATGAGGCATGTCTGATGATTAGACCACACCTATAGCATGTGACCTATTTTGCAAGTTTTTATGCAAAAATTCACACTGCCTGCATGTACATGGTACTTACTGACCAAGAACACTCATCACTCTTGCACAGCAATAATTGGCTGAAAGTCAATTAGTCTTTTGCCATAAACATCAGGTATCGGTTTCTGCTGAGCAAATTAACCCAGAACTTCAAACAGCAGACTTCGTTATCCTCGGTATTCCAAGGGCTAGGAATACAGGTATTGCTTAACTAGATGCCCCTTGTTCAAGTTGTCTTACGGAGGTGCAGTTTAGCTGTCAGCTAGGATATGTTCTCACTTGAGGGCTCAGCTGGCAGGGAGAGGTCACAACCTTACTCATAGCAGTTGTCTGACCTCAGAGTGCCCACAATGTCCACCCCCCCCTCCAATCTATTGTTTTGATTTCCAGTTTTTACCCATAGTTTGAAAGTATAGAATGGTTAACTCCAGAAATAAACATTGTCAGTTTTATATTGCAAGCCATTCTAAGTAGCATAGTGAATTCTCATACCATCCCACCCCCAACACGAGTCATCCCTTTCTCCAGCATATCATCGGTATATACGACCCAGCCCTCAGTCACTTGGTAGCCATTGGCGTTAACAACTCAGTTGTCCTGGTTTCACAGTATTTGTGTTTAAGTGACTTATTTTACTTGATAATGGTCCCAAAGTGCAAAAGTAGTGTTATAACACACTGACATGTGTTATAATTGTATTGTTAAATCCCTTACTGTACCTAATTTTGAGACTAAACTTTGGCACAGGTATGTATGCATAGAAAAAACATATAGGGTTATCTACTCCCCATGGTTACAGGTATCCACAGGGTTCTCAGCATGTACCCCCCCCAGATGAGGGGTGACTATTATACTCCCCGGCTCACTCAGGGGTGAGCTTTAGCTCCTCACCACCTGGTGTACTGAGGGCTTCTGTTCCCTGCCACAGTAAGTGGGCTACTCTACAGGTGATTAACATGCCTTGATTCCCCAAGGACACATGCTCAGAGAAAAAAAAAATAGGACCCCAAGTTAGAATCAGGTCACTGGCTTCTAAATGACATATCACTTCATTATTCATCTACAAGCAAGTCACCACATGCACCCTCATTAAAGGACTCTCCAGGCTGCATCAGCAGAACCCTCCCCCAGGCGGCTGCCCCCCTGGGCTGTACTCTCTGGCTCACAGGGTCCTATCCCTCTTGATTCCCTGGTCCTTTGCCTCTTGGGTCAATATCACTATGTGCCTCACCCTGGGGAACTCAGTTAGGGACCTGTGCTACTGAAGGGCTTGGAAGTTGCATTCCTCAGAAGGTTGTACAGTGGAGCTCCTGCTCAAGACAGAGCGCGGACACAAAATCAGATACAGGCCAGCCATTGTTTCCATATGGCATTAACACACAGCTTCACACAACTCCACAGGCTGCTCCAATCACACTGTAAACTGAGACCAGATGTCAGTGTTGGGGAGGCTAATGATCGTGGATCACAGGCTTCACATAGGGAATCCCTCCCCTCAGATCAGTCTGGCCCCTACACACAGCCCACACGGTGTCCGTGTTTATACCAGCACCTGCTCCAGGCAGGAGCCGCCCTGATCGACTCTTCTGCTGAAGGCTTGGGGTCAGAGTCAAAGGCATTCATGTTGCCATGAAGGAGGCAAGGGGTTAAAGGACTGCCCCATCCTGGGTAGAGCCCTGTGGGTTCCATCCCCCGGAGCCTGTGTGAAGGCTGGCACAGGACTATCCTGCCAGCAGACCTATCCCCAACCTGAGGGCCCTGGGCAGGGCCTAACACAGCTGCTCGCTGTGCCCAGCATCCAGTAACTAGAACGTGGATTCCACTGGGGGCTTCCATAGGAAATGTGGCTGTCCTTAACAGGTGGGCCGGGCTGAGGGCTTTACGAAAAAGCAGACCTGAGACTAGAAGGGTATGAAAATGCCCCATCAGATCACAGATCAAGGAAGGACATGTTGCCCCAGATGCTGGGATTGCTGCCAGTAGCATTTGTTACCTTCAGGGTAGGTTTCAGCTACAAAGGCTTTCCCCAGCACCCCTCACTTCATGACCACAGTGCAGAGAGAGGCCAGTTGTCCCCCCCACGGAACAATTTTGTTGGGCCACAAAGATGAGCCAAGGGAGCCCCCAGGCAGCATCCCTCAGACAGTGGCTGACACAACCGGACAAGTCTCATTGCACTGTCTGCTCAGAACTTTGCAGCTTCTGGCACACTGGAGTGCTGGAATTCCAGAACCCTCAAGGCAGGGCTGACACTCTACCTCAGCCCAAATAGTCCATACTTGTTTAAGAATTTAAGGAAAAGCCTGCTCATACTTCCCGCTCTCCCCTTCAAGGCACCGTAGGCTGCGTTCTGACACTAACATTGTGTCCATTTCTACTGCTGTGGTGAATGCTGGGACCCTCCCAGATCTGCCCCAGGCAGGTAGTCTTAGCCCCTCCTGCACTTAGCTAAAGAGCCTCGGGCAAGGTCACACCCGTACCCAAGCTGGCATCTTATGACTTACACAGCCTCAGAGAGAAGCCCAAACTTCTTACCCCAACTCAGGATAGCTTCAAAAAGCCACGTCAGCTTCAGAACTCCCCACTGTGCCAGCAGAGGCTCTCAGACTGCTGGTAGCTCAGCTTCCCCTCTGCCCAGTCCCACTCTCGGTCCTTCCCCTCACAGGTGGACTCCCTGATGAGCTTCCTCAGCTAACCTCTAAGGCCCTACCTCCTGGAAAGCCCTTCTGTCCTATGACTGTTACAAGAACACTCAAGACATTTCTACAGGAGAAAGATGGTCCAGGCTGTTCCAAAGTGAAGCCTAGGACAGGAGTGTCTCTAGGACAAATAGAATTCTATCTCAAGAGCTTCTGTTTCTAGAGAAGACAACTCACTATTCCCCAAAGGAAGGTCCATGGATACAAGCCCAAGAGTTGAAGAGCATGTTAAAAGACATGGCTGGGCATGGGAGCTCAAGTCTGTAATCTACCACTTTGGGATGCTGAGGCAGGAAGATTGCTTGGTCCTTGGAGCAACATAGCAAGACCCTGTCTCTACGGAAGTGACAATGGCATAGGACCACTGCACAAATAGGCCTGATTATCAAAGGCCAGGGGTTGATACTAAAAGCTATCATAACCTAATTAAACTAAAAATTCAGGATATTTCTAATGATTCTTCATAACTCCTAAGAATTCCCATATCACCATCTTCCACAATTAGGCCTTGGAAGAGAAGAACAGGCAATGGCAGATGGTTGCCTTGAAAGAAATCTTTCTTAGGATAAAGACCTAAGGGGCGCCTACGCCGTGAGGGGTCACATTCTAAGGATAGGCACACAGCTAATGGCTCACTCCAAGGGGAGCCCCACCTGCCACCCACTCTTTGTGCTTTTCGCCCTTGAAAACCACTTCACTAACAAGCCACGTCATGCCCTCTCTTCCAATTCTTTCTCACCATTCATTCCTTTGGATCTTCTCAGCCCCATATTCAGTAGCTTTGGAGCGCTTCCCTTCCTCACGGGGCCTGTCTGCCTTTGTGCACCAACAGCCAGAAGTGCCTGAGAGTTACAAAGACCTGCTCTACCAAATCAGGTCAGCTACGAACTAATACACGTCAGAGATCCAAGTGTCATGAAAGCCAGGCTCACAGTGGAGATGTGACCTTTTGTCCAGCACTGACCTGTGGGATGCAAGGACCTGACAGTGTGCAGGACTTTGCCTTGCCTGGCTTTCCCACCAAGCCCGTCTTGCCTCCCCAACTCTTCTTCTGGCTTCTCCCGGGAATATTTTCTTCGTTACTTCCATGTGGATCTCAGGACCTGAGGAGTTACAACTGAAGCCACCTTTCTTGGTCTCACTTTCAATTCATGACTCACAGCCTTCCAATGTTGAGGATCTGCCTGCTGCCACAGCATTTAGTTTATTTCAATTTTGTTGTTGTTGCAGTTTTGGCCGGGGCCAGGCTTGAACCCACCAGCCCCGGTATATTGGGGCCAGAGCCCTACTCCTTGAGCCACAGGCGCTGCCCCTGTCACAGCATTTAGAAGGAACCGACTAAGGTTTCTGCCTTCAAACCCCAGGCTTCTGGGGATCCTTCAGAGGCTCTGCCAGCATCTCCAGAGGCCCCCCCATGACAGGGACAGCAGCTTCCGGGGACTCTGCCAACAGCTAAGAATCAAAGAACTGGGACTGAACTTCCCCATGATGGCTGGGTCTGTTAAGACCAAATTCCGCCACTGAGAGATCACCAGACACACATGCAAAAAACAAAGGAGTGACTTTATTCAAGCATGCTCAGGCCATACCTCCGGCAGGACTCTGCTCAGAGGGGACGACCCCAAGGTAGAAATGATGGTGGGTTTTATACTCTTTGGCATGATGCATTTTGGGGTGCAACAAAACGCGGGGGATACTGGGACCAAGTTGAGGGGTTGGTCTGGGCGGGGACTGAGGTAACTTAGGAGGTTTAGGACTGGCTAGCAATTTCCGAAACTGGCCCTACCTGGAGGCTGTGAGAACAAAGGAGTGCATGTTGGATTGGCTGGCTCTATCTGGAACTGACCCTGCCCGGAGGCTGAGAGACTCGGGAGAGTGGGCTTTCCCTGGTTGTGGCTGGGGCACCACGGCTAACTCTCACCCAGGGCGGCTGCTGAGAATCAGCCCCTGGTGACAGACCGACTCTGCCCCCCTGCCTCACCGTACTCACTCGCCTTTTTGTCTTCTCTCTCCCATTGTCCTTAACATCTTCTGGGTGGGAGTTAATGTTGTGTTGCAGTCAGAACCCTCTTTCCAGCAATTAAAGAGTTACTACAGAGTTTGTTAAAAGCTATTTTTTTTTTCTGGTTGCAGAAAACCTGTGGTTGCTATGTTACAGTTTTGAGATAAGGTGCTTCAGCAGAAGACCCAAGGTCAATTACTCATTTAGAACTAGAGGAAAAAAGGTCTTTAGACTGTAGCCGCGTCCCCCCCCCCTTCCCCTTAGACTGTAGCTGCTTCCCCACCACCACCACCACCACAGGGTTAGGATTCCCACCCTGGGCCCTTCAGGTCAGCCAAGGACAGATAGGGAGAGGGTGTGAATACTTTTGTTCCCTAGCCCTGACTGAAACCCTGAGGTAGGACCTGCACTGCCTGAAATCAGCTGTAATAAACTAGTTCCCCACCACTGGGTTCTAAGACATAACTCACATTCCCATCTTAGGCTGGGCCTTCCAGAAGTAGATCCTAAGACTATTCCAAACTGCTGGCCATGCCCTGCCCTCAGGGAAGCCTCCCATAGAAGGTACCTATTTGGTCACAAGCTTCCCTGTGCCCAGGATGAGCCCATGCAGGCAGAGGATGCTGCAGCCCCTTGGTCAACTGGCATCTGAGCACCTTCCACCCTCCCAATCTCTGGGCTTCTGTTTTCACCACAAAGATAGCTTTGAAAGGCATGAGCCACTTTTCCTGGCAGGAGAAAGTTGCAAAACCACCAAACGTGCCCCCCAAATCAGCTGTACTCTCCCCAGAATGAACAGGGTCACACCTAGTATGCCGTGCACAAACCTCTGAAACGTATTGTGCTGAATCCAGCTTGGCAACCATACAACCCTCATCCCTGCGGCTCCCTGGTGAACCTCTCCCTGAGAGGGGCGAAAGGCCTAAAGAATATGGGTGATCCCCTGAGATGGTGCAGACAGTGAGCATACCAGCTCCCCTGCCTTGGGCTGTCACCCAGATACCTAGTGCTTTTATGACTAAAAATTAGGACCATCTGAGCTACTTTCATGTCAATCTTAAAATATAACTCAATATCAAACTGGGGATATTGAAGTTGAAGAAACAGCCATTATACTGTTTCCTAAAGCTGGAATGGAACATACAGTAACCAAATGGTAAACATAACATGCTCCTGTCAGCACCACACTGACCCATGGGGAAATGATTATAGGCGAAAAGCCTATAAAAAACCCTTTATACAGATCAATTCTGTGAGTGTAAGTTTGAAGTCTGAGTTAGAAAGGAAAAATCCTGGATAGAATTCCATGAACGAATAAAGGTCTGGTCACTTACTCCATAAGTGGCTAAAAGGCCTAGTCATGTAGGAGGCAGGCCTGTAGGCGGGTACCTGTATATCAGGAATTTCCTGACTACTCCCTAACGATGGATGACTGCCTCCAGATGGTCTGTTAAAGATCAAGCTTTGTATCTGCTTGGTCCCCTGGAGTTCTGCACTGCATTTGATCTCCCCGGAGCTCTGGTTTTTGTGGTATGTTACTTCTAATTACGTAGCATAAGAACAACTTAAAAGTGTTGTTATAGGTTAAGCAATAAACATCCTTAGGCCAGGTGGCTAGGGCCTAGTCACTAGATTGATCAATGACCCATATGTGCAGTACTGACTACAAAAGCTGTGGTAAAATAAAGCTTTGCTACATGCCAAAGAACTGTGTCCTTCATTCTCTGCCATTTCACCGCAAGTCTTAACCTCTGTGACACTGCCTTCACACAAATTCTCATGCAACAATGATGTGCTTCCTGTGCCAGCTTTAGCCTCAGCTGGACTAGATCTGATACTCCAGAGAGCAATACAGCCTTCAGGAGATACAGACGGGCTGAACAGAACCCAACGCTACAAGTGGTCAACATTAAGTCTGTGCCTTCCACCAAATACAACCCAAACAGACCTAGCCCAGGAGCCTGCACCTTCACACGAGATTCTTCCAGACTTTGGAAGCAAGGCTAGTCAGTGTGAGGAGACCTGAGGTCAAAGTGATGAAGACAGCAATTGCAAATACAGACCAGGACTAGATACAAGGGTTGGCAGCAATAGCAACTGAGGCAGAAGATGAACAAGACAATTAGTCTAGTCCAGGACTCTTCCTCCATGCTCCTGTCCCTCTGCTGGTGCCAACACTGACCCCCTGCACCCTCTGCAGGTGTGTGTGGGGGGAATCACACTGAGTCAGACCCTGTTGTCCACCTGAAACAGGGAAGGGGAACGCCTCCGTGACCACCACATGGAATCGTGTCCCACCCATCACGGTGATGCCCAAGAATCTCCAACCGGCTTCAGGGCAAGCAGCTGTAGCTCAGGCATCATCATCACAAGCTTTCCATGCAACACGGATGTGCCTTCAAAACGAGACCTCCTCGACCTTCTCCCCAGAAGCTGGTCTTCCTCTCAGGCCCTGACTCCCAACCCTCCCTCACCTCCAAAGAGCACTGAAGGCCTATCGTGACATAGAAAATGCCATGCCGAGATCCACTTACTTATTCAACATATAAGAAGCTAAGTGACCTAAAAATTGCCTCTCATTCTTCACACACCTTCTAAAACAAAGCTTCGTTTCCTGAGTTCCTGAGACACCTGAACTTGATGTTGGTTGAAGATGGTAAACAAAGTGAGAGAAAAAGCACATTAGCTTTTACACTGTCTCATATTTATCTTGTTTCTTGTATCAATCCCTAGCCTGGCATGGTTTCCACCTTCTGGACAGATCAAAGGTGGCAGGGATTTTTCAATCAGCACCATGGCCACCTTGTACGGAGCTACTCCTGATGATCAACATGAATATAGCAGTAACTCAGGCAGAAATAGAGTGAATCACAAGACAAGAGTGGGTGCATAGCTGAGGACCCTTCCATGCTCCTGTCCCTTTGCTGGTACCAACAGTGACCCCTTGTACCCCTGTGGGCAGGGGAAGAGTCATCCTGAGTCAAACCCTGTTGTCCACCTGGAACAGGGAAGGAGGACCTCTCCCTGACCACAAGGTGGAATCGTGTGGTAGTGATGCCTCAAATTCTCTAACCTGCTTCAGAGACTAGCTGATGCATCTCGGCAACACTGTCACAAATTGTATACATTGTGGCTGTCCATTCAGAATAGTTCTTGGCTTTTTCTACAAAAGTTGGTCTTTTTCTAAGACCCCAGAGGAAAAGAAACATTTAATCTAGGATGGTTGTCTGCTATTCTGCAGAGACCATGCTCTCCCGGACCCATTCAGGTTCTGGCAAATTTGTTTTAAAGATGTAACTTGCCTCTTTAATTCTTTATATTCATTTGTTAACAAGGTTAACTTTTGAAGCACCGCATCTGGGACTGGTGTGTTTGGAGAGGGTGAACAAGTGGTATTCAGATAGGAGAGCCACGTTAACTTTTTACTGTGCTTACTGATTCCCTGCCTGGTATGGTTCCTACTACCTGGGCAGAACCAGGATGGTAGCGATTCATTGGTCAGCACCAGGAAAGACCACGTATCTCAGACTACTCAATGGCCAGCACGTGGATATGTTGACTCTCCAAGCAAAGTCCTCTTGGCATGAGACACAAACCACTTATAACCAACTTTGATAGCACCACTAAGCTAGAAGACAGCATAGAAAGTGACTTAAGGGCTTTCCCTTCAAACAGACCAAGAGTACAAATCAGAACCAGCAACAGGTGAGACCTTAATATTAAGCTTCATGTCCCTGCCAGGAGGCGGTGCTAACAATGCACAGCACACAGGAGGAACTGTGTCTGCAGCAGTCTACCTCATCCTCAGCAGTGACCCAGCTGAGCCTGCAGGCTGCATCCTCTGGCAGTGGCTGGTCCAGCCCGGGAACTCATGGAGTTCTCAGCCTGCTCTCAGGGCAAGATCCTGGAGGTTCCTCCAGAATACACTGAATTGGATCAAGGACAGCAAACAATGCTAGGAGGCCACCTTGACAGAATTTTGGTATTCGGACAAAGCCCTAATGCAAGCTGTGGGGGATATGGAGAGGAGAGGCATATAGCAGAACTATTGCTTAAAAAACAGGTATTAAGTGCCCTACTGGACACCTGTGCTCCATTCTCTAGCCCCAAGAGTCATTAGCAAGTCATGTTGGGGTCATACCACATCCCTTGGAATCCTTTTGACCACTATCCCCTCAACTCCTGGCCCTTGTAGAATGTGTCTGCAAGAGCCACCTTCCTTTCGGCTTTTGGGGGACAACTATTGGGTCATCGGACCCATTTTGCCTGCACCTGAGCTAGAAGTGCCTGAGAATCTACACAGTTCCTCCAAACCACAGCTGCCATTAACCTGATCCTACATCAGACAAAACACTTTAGGAAACCCAAGAGATAAAATCGGATGAGTTCATATCCTACAGTTTAAGAGAACACATGTAATCCACCAACATCTTTCCCATCCAAAATGAATAGTTGAGTATGCAGGTGGCAGGAAAATTGGACTGGTGTGTCAGATAACAGAAGCATGTCCATGACTGGGGTGTAACTCAGACAACTGGTCTCTTGTGGGATTCTGGGCTCCCAAGCTACCTTCGCCACACAGGATTTTGCCTGAAACGGACCCTGCTTCACTTCTCTCCAAACCAGTCCTGCCTCCTCGCTGCCCTCTACTGGTTTTTCCTGGGAATGCTCCCTCAATCACTCCAGTGGAAGTCACATGGTATTTCTTAGGTGCTCAATCTAAAAGTATGTTATTTGGTCTCACTTGATAGTCGTGATGAAAGGAGGAAGCTAACTCCATTTTTGTTAAAACTAACTCCATTTTGTCTCGCAGCCTTCACTGACCCCACTTTGCCCCACAGCCTTCAATTTGCAGCTGCATACCAAAGGTGATAGGCCACCTGCTTCCTCCCCCAACCCTGGCTCCAGGGTGTCTGCCCCGAGCAATAATGGCCCCAGTAGCAGTAAATCTTTCCTCTAAGCAATCAGTCCAACTCGACCATTGTTTAAGTCCCTGAGCCCACATCCCCCGCCCTTTTTCTTTTCTGTATCCTTAAAACTGCTTTGCCCTCTGCAGTAGGGGCTTCTCTGCCCTCCTGCTGTGCCAGGAAGGAGAAGCCCAGACTAGTCTGTGAATAAATGGCTCTTTTGCTTTTGCATCGGACTCTGCTCCCTGGTGGTCTTTGTGGGGGATTTCAAGATCTGGGCACAACAGTGACAGCTCATGGCACTTCCAGTTCTGTGGATGTGCTTCATTTCACAATATTTGGAAGTAACAGACTGGAGCTTTTCCTTCCAAACTCCAAATTCCTGGGGACCCTCCATCACAGCATGTTAGGGCTCTGCCAATACCTGAGGCCCTTATCCCGCCTTTGGGCTTACTAGCACCTAGTATGGTACAGGTGCAGCAATACCTATCCCTTTGAGGCCGCCCAAGAGAGTCTCAAGGGCCTGGGAATTTACATCCCCACAGTGGCCAGCTTAGACAGTGTCCAAGGTGGTGGGACAGGGGATCCTGCTCCATAGCTCCTGATTAAAACACCTGAAGCATGATTGATCCTGTCTCCAGGGTCCTCTGAATATTGCTGTTTACCATCCCTGCAACTCAACTCAGATATCATACCCTTGATTTGCTACCTCTTGGCCACCATACTATCACATCACCCCATGGAGTTTTATTTGGTTTATGTCCAAATTCAAGGTCTACTAGATGCCACAAACTAGGACCTACTCCAGATTCCTGACCAGCCCCTGATAATTTTAACTAGACAGCACATTTACCACAAATGTATAGGATGGGATTTTATCCAAGTAGAGGATGCTGTCAACCATCTGGTCAACCTGCTTATAAACACCTATATCCTGTCACCTGCTGGGCTGGCTTCTAGCATGTGGCCCTAGAAGGCATGAGCCACTTTCTGAAATCTGACAAAGTTGTAAAGATACCAAAGGCATCCACAAGTTACTAAGTCCACCACCTGCACCCTTTCCAGGGCTGAATGGGGTCACTACCTGTATGCCATGGACCACCTCAGGCAGAGGTCAGGAGATCCACATGCCCTGGGCTCAGCAAACCACGCAATGCCCATTCCTATGATTTTCAAAGAACCACTTAGTAAAGGGGTGGGCGATCTAACAGATGGTGCCCACAAAATGGGCACCAGACAATCTCAAAGGAACCTTTTTAAAAAGCCTAACCTCAAGCATAAGTGAAGCCACCTGCTCCCAGCCACCTTCAAAATGCCAGCTTTGTCACCTTGGGCTATTATCCGAAGACCTAGTGATTTTGTACCTTGCTAATTAGGGATGTTTCAGGTGCTTTCAGATAGACCCTTCAGTTCAGTATATTAAATTATATTCCAAACTGAAGGAACGCCCGTATTATGGCAATGTGAGTTAAGTCAGTGATTTTCAACCAGTGTGCTGTAGCACACTGGTGTGCCTTGAGGGGATCTTAGGTGACACCAAAATTTGAAGTTTATTTTCAGAAGAAGTTCAAAGTTTTTACACTTTTTTGAGCAACACAATTTAAGTGTGCCACAGAAGTTTAACATCTATTGGTTACCTTGGTGTCTATTTCTAGTGAGACAACTGAGGCTTCCTTTGGTTAACTAGTTTTCCAGCCAGGTCATATAGCCAGAAGATGATCAGAAACTCCACTTCAGGCCTGGCCATGGAACTAGGTGACTAACCCTGTCCAACTGTAATTGCATTAGTCCTCTTTCATTCAGTGAAAGACGTGTACAGTTTTTGTATTTGTTTTGTTTGCTGAAGTGTAGTTTTGTTTCTGTTAGACATAATAGAATTTGTAAGATGCGATAAGTTAGGAAAGTGAAATGCCAAAGTATTGGTTCATGGCAGTTCAGAACCAAACTGGTCCCTCAGGTAGTCTGAGAGTACTAGTCTAGGTCCGGTCCAGCCGTATAACTCACTTGATGACGGCTATTAATTGCCTGGAAAGCCAACCATTTGTTTCATCCCAGCATTAGGCCCTTGTCCTAAAGTCTATCCAATCACAAGGTGGCATTATGAGGGGGAGGTTCTTCAAAGCTACCATTCTCGTGTTGTCAGTGAGAATAGAGCAGTTAGCCTTCGGCAGTAGGGATAGAAGGATCATGTTGATGAACATCAATGTCAACCCTGAAAGCATCACCCTAGAAGGGATTATGGAACAAAGCAAAACCCACGTGAGCCTAGTGTTTGTGGAGCCCCTGCCTCTGTTGGGGAACCAGATACCATGGGTCTTGCTATTTTGAAGCATTGTCGGGCACGAGTTAGAACTTTAAACATGTCTACCAACAGGGGGCGCTAAGCGACCATGGATAGTTTGACTAAGTTGTGAGACCATGACGAATTTTGCTGGCTCAGATTCTCCTGAGCTGAAAGTGTGGATGCCCGTCCGCCTCCTGCCTCCTTTAGAGAGTGAAGGCTTTGCCACAGAAGCATGGATACAGGGGAATATTTCTAATCAGAGATGGAGAGAGACCCTTGTTCCCAGTTTCATACTGTCTTCAAGAGCACAGGTGAGCCATGGCTATCTGCAGAGCTGGTTAGAACAGGCACCTACCCACACACAGCTTTTTCTTAGGACAAGTTCAGTTGTTCAAAGCTAAGCTTTGTCACATTGAATCTAACATCAAGTCGCTTTGCCAAGTTTCTCACGTTTTGAATGGCATTGCTCCAAGGGCTCTCCTGGAGTCCCTGCTGTGAGGTCACAATACAGCATTCATCAAGCAGAGGGACTGACTCAAACAGGGATTCATCTGAACACATGGCAGCTACTTGAGCTTAACAGGAAAGAATCTCTGAGCAAACATACAAGACCAGTCTCATGCTATGCCAAGTTACACCTGGTAATCGGTGCTTTACTGACTAGCTTATGCAATCAAAGCCAGAAGAAGCTTGTGTTACAAGAAGCAAAAGCTACTTTAGGAAAGTCTAAGCTCACTAGCATTGCCCAACAACCCTGCCTTACTGCTCTTCCCCCCTCTGCAGTACTCGGCAGCTGTAAGAATACGGTGGAAGTCAGTGATGAATGCAGAGGTGTGAGCCACTGCAGCCCCTAATTCAGCCAAGTTCTACCTTTACAGTATTGGGACAAAGTAGATACTCGGATTCATAAAGGGCCGAGACGTAACAGAAAGGAACGGAGCTACAAGATTGTTTCTTGGAAAACATTAGCAAGGAAATAAAGGCAACAGTATTGGTAAAGTTGTCAGCACATTGGTCTATACAAAGACCAGTGTTAGTGAGATTGAAGTGGGGAGCCAACTGAGCAAGGTGGAGAGGCAGACAGGGTCAGTGAGGAAACCGGGCTGGTCTTCCAAGAGGACAGAGTGCAAGTTGTTAGCCACCTGCTCAGGAGGAAACAGAAGCTGCCACTGACAGCAAGGCGAGCCAGGAGTGGGGAGAAACCTCCACAACCACCCCTCATCACTTAGCATCGGGTTTGGACAGATCGGAGGTTCAAGACTCAATCCCCCTTTATAAGGGCAATCTTGGGCAGGTGCATTTTAGAGCATCACTACCCACAGATGCTGATGGCTACCAAGAAAAGAGCAGCTCAGATGTCAGAGCCCTAGACAGGCCAGCTGAGGTGGAAACTGGCGACACCCCCATAAGATTTCCATTTTTAGTTCTGGTTTATCAGGTGACGGCTGCCGATTGCCTCACTAGTCACACGAGTCTTCTGTTAAGTGAATGTCATTTTTACTATGCAGGGAAGCACATGCATTATTCACGTGTGGCCAGCAGCCATCCGGAACTGGTTATTCAAACAGCACAGAGGTCTATGGTGCAGTTAGGCCACAGGCCAAGGAGGGTCAAGGAAGGCGCAACAGTGTGCAAATGGTTATGACAGACTCACTCCACCCTCTTATGTCTAGTCATTTAGTCGGACGCAAACAAGTGCATGACTAAGCTCATGACATTTAATTCATCTTGCCACACCAAGCACTTCCATTCATAGAAGCCCTGTGTTACCCACGGTTGACACCTGAGTCAGTACACACAAGAGCCTGGTAAACAGGGGAAGAATCACTTCCAGAAACACAAAGTCCCAAGGCACCTGGCCTCCCACTGAGCAGGAGGCAGGACACACAGAAATAGACATTGGGTGCTCAGCAGGACATCCACCTGAGTAGCTTTGGTTCTAGAGGTCCGACTTCTTGATATTAAAGTTATACCTAACCCTTAACTGTAATGTGAAGGACTCAGGAAATGTTAGTTCTCAATGCAAGTTGTGTTAGTTCTCAATGCAAGTTGTGTTAGTTCTCAATGCAAGTTGTGTTAGTTCTCAATGCAAGTTGTGTTAGTTCTCAATGCAAGTTGTGTTAGTTCTCAATGCAAGTTGTG
>CAUYPK010144978.1:0-13929 GCA_963574355.1 Loris lydekkerianus
CCCTTGCTGGCTCTCTGTGTCCTCAAAGGGATGATTGTAGGCAGATCCCACCGGCAAGAGATGTCTGGAGTCTTGTCTCCCCAGATTCGCCAGGACCAGTTACAGGGAAGCTGTTACTCAGCCGCCATCTTTAATCCCTCCGACTGATTACACTTTTTTAAAGGAATATAAAACTATTTATTGACCACTGTTCACCATTATTTACAATCAAGTAAACAATATACAGTTGGATAACATTCTGATTATTATGAAGTTGTGTTTGTTTGTTTGTTTGTTTGTTTTATGGCTCCTGCTCAACCAGCAAACCAAATACTGAAAAGTTGAGTCTACACGTAAGGAATGAGTTGGGGTAAGGAGAAAACATGCAGGTCAGTAGTTTATAGAGTTTGTTCACACGTTTACATCAGCAGGTCTGAAACTGCCAATATGGCTTACTCACTGGATTAGATTTCTATAAGCTAAGCCTAGGAATGGCTTACTAGAGGAAGCTTTAATGACTGATTAACTAAGTTTTATTTGTTTACCTCATTAGAACACACCAGGATTTGTCTACTTTCCTCATCTGGGTGGGGAGGTTATTGGTAATGATAAAGTTTTTCCTTTTAGAAATTTAGTAAACACAATTTTGCATTTATATGACTACACATATTGATACAGATTCTGACATGGCTGCCTTTAAATTAACCATTTAAATTGTGCAATTAAGAATGAATTATTTAATTTGAAACATTATACCTTTAGGAAAATTTTCTGTTCTTACAATGTTCAGAATGATGGTATTGCAGACACTTGGGCTTACCTGTAATTTTTGTTTTGGTGAATGTTTAAAAACAAATAAAATCATTTATATATATATATTACATATGCAGAAACAGAAAAAAATTTTTTAAAAACCCCAGAATGGTCCTTAGGCATAGAGTCAAACTCAAGTTCTGATTGAAAAATGGCTACAGAAATTGAACGGTTAACATTTTGCTGGATCACTTGAAGAGCAGGATATTAGTAAGCAGCTCAGGTGTGCTATGAACCCTAAAGCCCTATAAGAATGTGTACCTGTCTCATTCCCTGACTAAAAGCTTCATTCTCATAAAGAATCGCTCAGTTCAGAGAGGGGGCCGAGGTTAGACACCTGCACTCCCAGGCCTAGTTCTCCCTAAGAAAGCAGGATGCCATTCTGGTTTGAGTTGAGTTTCTAAAACAACCTGGTAAATTATCAGGGCCTAACCCATGTCCAGGATTCCTCAAAACTAAGGAGAATTTCACAATTTTTCTATTTATGTGTTCAAAAGAATGTGTTTAAAGAAAAAACTATCCCCACTCCCATCCACCCATTCATTAACATTATTAATGTGTTTTCTTTCCTTGAAAAGCTTATGTTTAGAGCGGCGCCTGTGGCTCAGTGAGAAGGCCACTGGCCCCTTATACCAAGGGTGGCAGGTTCAAACCTGGCCCCAGCCAAACAGCAACAAAAAAAGCCAGGTGTTGGGGCAGGTGCCTGTAGTCCCAGCTACTTGGGAGGATGAGGCAAGAGAATCACCTAAGCCCAGGAGTTGGAGGTTGCTGTGAGCTGTGACACCACAGCACTCTACTGAATGTGATAAAGTAAGACTCTTGTCTCTAAAAAAAAAAAAAAAAAAAAGAAAGAAAAACTTATTTTTAGACTTAGAGCTTCAGTCCATCTCTTACCAACCTGTAATTCCTGTCTTCTCTGCTTGTCTATCTGCATGGTTGCACAAACTCTTCTTAGCTGGCCAGCTCAGGGTGTAGAAATTCCTATGCACCTGATAAGCTGCTACTGGTCTTAAGGGCCATGTGGTTTTCATCTGGAAGAAGTGCTAGATCACGGTCTGCCTTACACACCTCAGAATAGATGAGCTGAGTCTAGCCAAATCTGATTCCCACTCTCACTCAGCAGTGAAAGACCCATTCAGCACTGAGCTGCCCAGGCTCACACCCACGCCCAGGAGCACTCCTGCTGGAGCTCGGCCCTCCTGGCCCAGGAGGTCCCCAGGAGAGTCTGTCAAGTAACAGAGATTTTTCTCCTTGAGTGTAATAGGATAGCATCCTGTAACCAAATACCTGTTTGCCTGCCTTACTACATTTTACCACTGAGAAATCCAGGTTCAGAAAGCAAATTCTCTCATTTCCAATAATTGAAACCTTTTTAATTTTTTTAGAGACAAACATTACAGAGAAAAAGAGTCAGCCTACTTGATTTAAAGCCATGTCCCAGTGACAGCCACTCAACCTGCTTTTGCCCCAGGCTCTGATCTTTCTAAGGTGGACACAGCATTTCTCTTTGGCCAGAATACATACTGATTGTTCAGGTCCTGGCCTCCAATAAATAGGATATTCTTCTCTGAAGACTGCAAGGTCAAGACTGGCAACAATCTTGCCAAAGTCTTTCCTGAGACAGGTTGCACCAAAAGGATTGGTTTCATGTGGCATGGGCCACCTCTCCAGCGAGAGTTATTTTAACCTAAATGAAAAATCCCCTGTCAAATCTATAAATTTCATCAAATATTGGTGAATGACAGTTTCTGGAATGAGTTTAGTGGAAATTTTATTTATTTCTCAATTTTACAGATAAATGGTATGGATTTTCTAGGTAGGTAGCCAAAATGTAAGCATAGTAACAAACATGTTACTATTCTTGGTCTTTATTGAAAATGACCATTTTAATTTTAACTACTTTAGTCTTTGTTGAAAATAACCATTTTAATTTCTTATAGTATATGTAGAGCCCTTTTAAATAAGTAGGAAAAATAAGCAATGGATACAAATAGCAAACCTAAATGACCATGAACCATATAAAAGTGTATTCAAATTTACTCATAGTCGGAGAAATGTAAAATAGGATATAAACATGAGGTATTTACATTCATCAAACTGCAAAACCTAAAAAAAGCTATTATAACACTTGAATTTGAGGAGATATGAGGGAAAACTACTAAAATATATGGAAAGTGAAATTTTAAACTTATTACATCCTATATGGAAAGCAATCTGGTAACATCTATAAAAATTAATATAGATACACTCATCAACTCCTCAATCCCACTCAGAAATACACACTGTGGAAATAAATGTGCCGAAACATCCGGACATATAGAAGAGCAAGGAACTAAAAATAAAGTGGAAGTAGATTAATGCCAGGGAGGGGGGAGGGAGGGGTAAGTGGAGATGGCCAAATAAATCAAGATATGTACACATTCTACTTCACGGTCTTTACAGCAGATAAACCCGGAGCAACAGGAGATGAACTGGAGGAACTTCATGAGCTACACTGTTGGAGGAAAAGTCAGATGCAAAAAAAAAAAAACAAAAAAAGAAAGAAAAGAAAAGAAATGTGTATAATATAATCTGATCTCATTTATAAAATAATTTTTGTAAATCTTTATGTGATAGATACACAGAAATAATAGACTCGTATAGAGCTATACAAAAGTGGATAAAAGCATTAGAAAGGAAGTCACTACTGAATATTAACAAAGGTCACTCAAAATATCAGGGATGAGAAACGTCATACTAAAGTCGACAGGTGGATTGACAGCTGTCCATGACAGAAAACAGAATATATGATATGATCCTGTTCACATAAAATTCAGAGATGGATTAATATGTATGTTTAACATATAAGCATAATATATATTTAAAGTGTGTGTGTATGTATATATAATGCAACGTATATACTGCTAAAAAGATTCATAAATGATCACCAAAAAGTTAACAATGGTTAACTTCGGTGTAGTGGAATTTTAGATGAATGTGGCTTTCTTTTTTAAATTTTACATATTATTTAAATTCTTTAATAGAATATGCTACTTATATTTTGCACAAATTTACTTATATACTTTATTTATAAGCAATATAGTTTATATATTGAAAAATATATTTTGTGTTATCTAATTTACATGTAAAGATATTTAATCGTGAAAATAATTAAATAGGTCAAAACAAATAATTTAATAGGTCAACCAATGGAATAAAGGGAAAAAAGTCCCTTCTTCATAGCCCTTATCTTAATGTAGTGGTAGTTTCCAAACCTATTTTTATATAAAATTGCACTATTAAAAATAGGAGTTAAGGCTCAGTGCCCATAGCACAGTGATTACGGTGCCAGCCACATACACAGAAATCGGCGGGTTCAAACCCAGCCGAAGCCTGCTAAACAACAATGACAACAACAAAAATAGTCAGGCATTGTGGCAGGCGCCTGTACTCCCAGCTACTTGGGAGGCTGAGGCAAGAGAATGGCTTAAGCCCAAGAATTTGAGGTTGCTGTGACCTGTGACACCACAGCACTGTACCCAGGGTGACATAGTGGAACTTGTCTCAAAAAAAAAAAAAAAAAAGGGAGTTAATAGAAACATGAAGAATATTCCTATTTCTATAGAAATCATTTTTCTTTAACTAGAAGAGTTTCTAAATCCTTATTCCAATTGCCCTGCCTAGCTCCTACTCACGGATATTAACCACATCATCCTAACGGGAACTGTTAGGCTGCAAGAATGAATCCAGCTTGGTCGGCAAAGGGAATATACAAAGATATGCTAAGCTGACCTTGAAACAACATGATAAACTGTCCAGTCACTTCCCCAAGTTCTCTCACTGGAGAAGTTAAAGGCGGAAAACACCATTCAATGGGGAGAGGCTGGGACAAAAGAATTAGCAAACAAGTGAGTCAGGCCCCAGAGCAGAGCTATCTCCATGTCTTTATATATAAATTTGGGTATACTGAAATGTGACTTTTTTGCAACCTGAAAGAGTCAAACTAACACATGTGCCCACTTGAGGAATAATTATATTTAATCTTTTAAAAAATCATTTCACCAAATAAATGTAATACATCGAGATAGGAAGCCCTATGCCTGTTTATATAACTAATGATAAAGGCGTATTAGACAGTTGTCCACCATACAGCTTTCATAAAAGGTTTTGCAAGTACAAATCAAAATTGATATCTGAAAAGTCTGTGTCTTTTAGCATTATGATTCTGAAATGACTTGGTGTGCCCTGAGTTCCTTAAGTTTCATCTACTCTAAGATATTCCCAAACTGCACCTGGCCTCTTGTCTTGTAACTCATCTAAATACACTTCATAAATGGATAAAGTTGAAGGTGACTATTCTTTTGTCACAGATCATTTATTTCCTACTTCCCCACTGTCTATACTACTCATTTCATAAAGAAATCAGAAAAGAAAAATCTCAGGCTGGAAAGTGAGCGCACCTGCTTGTTTTCCTTCTTGCTCTTTCTGAAGACACCCCTCAGGAAGGGGTGGGTAGCAATTTAGTGCAGCCTCCCGAGGCCAGGGCAGGAAAGCCAGAGTTAAGTTAGGTAACCTTGGGAGGAAGGTCAGGAATTAGGGTGTCTACTCAGCCAAGAGGAACATGCGTAGTTAAGAGCGGCCAGCTTTAAAATAAAGATCTGCACCCTGTTATCTGGAAGAGAATGAGAGGGCCAAGAGGTGAGGACAGCGGGGATCAGGAGACAGGCACAGGGCAAAGGAAGGTGTATCTAGGGACTGGCTGTCTGGGTCTTAATCCCAACAGGGTCCTAATTCAATCTGAGCTAGCCTAAGGAGCTATACTGGTGGGGCACCATGACGCACTCAGAAGCTACGGTCGGCTGTTTTCTGCAAAAGAGGAACATTAGACCTCAGCCAGCCTTTTCCAGGACATCGCAGGATAGAGACCTCTGCCCACGAGCGCTGGAGTCCTCACACGCCAAGACATTTGGTCACATTCAGACAACCACATGTCTCACTTCAGGACATGTGTGAACCACTGGATACCTAACCGGGGCTCAGGAAAGGGAAAGCTCTCATGAGTGGATTTTGGAACCAGACAATGGTTCACTGGGGCAACTCCAACAGGGAGAGAATAGAGCAGGCACCTCATTACAACTGTTTATAACTGCTAATGCCCTGCCGTTCCCCTTTCCTTCTGGAGGCAGGAAGTGGCTCTGGGCCCAGGACCCCAGTATAGTCTCTGGTACTTTATGTTCACACGAAACCAGGCTAGAAGGCACAAGTGGTCCCCTGACAAGTTATATGATAACCTCCAGTATGCGTCTAACACCAGTTTCTTTCTAATTTATGCAGTCATAATTTAAATAACCTGGAGCACATCCCCTGCCACAGACAGTGAGGACATAAGTATCCTCCCACATGATATCAATATGGTTTTCTTATGAACCAGGGTGTATAGTCCATTTGAGTCTATTGGCAGAAAGAGAGTCTCCATGTAAGTTACACTAGAGCTAAAATCATTGCCTTTGATAGTCTCCAAAATTAAACTCCAAAGTTTAACATTAAATAACAACTTACTGTAAAGTAATTGGATTTGTTATCTATAGCTGTATTTTGCTGTTGATTTATAAAGACAATAATCCAAGAAAGCAAAAAAACTCTGAAACACCTCTTCCTCTTCTTCAACTCTGTAACCTCCTTGGTCTTTAATGCTTCCTGATTGAACAACAGCATTCTAGTGAATTTCTAAACCTCTGGTCTGTCTCATCCCGGCCTCTTCCAGCAAACCCATTTTATACACAAATGAATGCCAGTATTCAGCGGTGAGCCAGGAATGTGTAATCATCTCTCTGCAGGTGCCGGCTTCCATCCCTTGCATCCACTCAGGTCACCTCTTGCCCCATGTATTCCAATTTGACACTCTTTGTTCTTGTCTCTAACTTCAGTTTTGATGGTTCCCTCTGGGCATTTTATTCCATTTCAACCCCAGTGTCTCTCCCAAATACAAAACTGCTGGTCACCTGGTTCTATCATCCTAATCCTAGCATTTGGATCAGATATTCTCCTGACCCACCACACCAGTCAGTCCTTCTGCACCTAATGGTCTGCCTGGGGAAGTTAGAGAGTATCCATTCTCAGGTGCTCCCAGTCTTTTCTCTTCATTGAAGCCAGATTCATCTTTCCGGAATGAAATGCTTATACTATCTGTCCCCTGCTTAAACATCAGCTATATCTCCTATAACCGTCAAGATAAACTCCAAATTCCCTATTGGCAAACTTAATAAATCAAGTCCTTCATGGTGTTGCTCCAAACACCCTTTCCAGCCAACTCACCCATAACTCTCCCATTACCATAGACGTGATTTTTGTCTCAACCATTATGACATGCGGTTGACATTTGAACAATGTAGGTGTTAAGGGCACTGACCCCTTGCACAGTTGAAAATTCATATAATATTGAATATGAATTCATATAATTTTGGCTCCCCAGAAACTTAAGTATAATAGGTTACTATTGACCAAAGCCTTAACAAAAATTGACATATTTTATTTATTTGTAATGTAGCATATATGTATTACACACAGTATTTTTATGATAAAGTAAGGTAGACAAAAGAAATTACCGTATATACTCAAGTATATATGGCACTATTAAGAGACTTGTAGGAAGAGAAAACACACTTACTATTCATGAAGTGGAGGTCGGTCATCACACAGGTCCTCACCTTCGTCAACTTGACATCGAGTGGGCCGAGGAGGAAAGGGAAGAGGAGGGGTTAGTCTTAGTGTCTCTGGGGTGGCAGAGACAGAAGAAACTCAGTGTATAAATGAATCTTATTCAGCTCAGATCAGTGTTAAGTGTCAACTATCCTTGCATTTCCCCCAATATACTATGATTTCCTGCTGCTGAAATTCCCCCTTTCTGAAACGCTCTCTTACATTGTTTGCTAAGTGAATTCTGTCTTCAAAATTAAATATCAACATCTTCTTCTCCAGAAAATTTTCCTTGGTTTCTCTGAGCAGAGCTTACCATTTCATTCCTGATGGTCCTATAGTGCTTTTCCTAATCTTATATGACTCCACTGTAATCATTTCTTTTAAATGTTATTCTAAAGGATTGTCTTTCATGAATTTTTAAATCTTTATTTCCTTAAATATTAATAGTATCTGATCCAGTATAATTGTTGAATGAAGGAACTAACTATTAGCAGGCAGATTTAGAGCAGATCTAAAATACATTCCTGGGAAAATTTTAGTGTTACCTTTGGATGAAAAACTCTACCAAAATTGAGCACTCTCATGGATTTCTTAATGGTGAAACGGAAGTAGAAGCATGTATTCTCTAGTTTGGGACCAAGATTAAGAGAGTGGCCACAGCTGTTTCTCTAGGAAACTGGTGATTCCAGTCCATTCTCCAGGAACTCTGGAATAAGAAGAAGTTGTGGGGAGAAACAAAGGAAGAAAAATAAATTCAAGAAATCAGCAGCTGACAGATTTGCCAGGTAAAAAATAGAAACATTTGCTTTGATAGCTATTCAAATATATGAGCTACCAGAAAAGAAACCACAGCCAACAAATATTGTACAAGTTAGGAGAGAAGAAAATTTTTCTTCTGGATTTATAAGGCTGTATAAATGATGCTGAAGTTACATCACACTGGCAGGGAGACAGGCTATCAGCCAAGAATGAGATAACACCATAAAATTGTCATTGTTAGTAGAGTTTTACCAAAGTGTTTGTAATTCTGTTTTTGCTATTATTGAATTAATACCTTTTTCAATAATCTTGATGGACCAAGAGACCATTCTCCTAAGTGAAGTATTGTTTTTTTCTTAATGAAGGGGAAAATAGTATTTTTTTAGTGTGGCACCAGAGAATTAATAGAGTATTTAGATCTGTTTTACAACTTTCTTAACTGACATGAATTGCTTTAATGGTTCTACTAAACTTTTAATTTTTTAATTCTGGAAAGTTGTATGGGGAGAAAGAATAGTTCTCTCCCCAGGACTCCATGACTTACAGGTGCTACAATCCAATCCATTTCCACGTAGAGGTAGAAATGATCATACGAGAGTGCACAAAAAATCTAAAATATTAATAATAGGAAGCTAATATGACCTCCACTGTTTTTATTTCCTAATCTGGTATCAACCTCAACCAGCCACAGAGACCACTAACGCAGCAGACCTTGGGTAGGCAAGACAACCTCAGCAGCCCTGCCTCCTGCCCAACTCCTATGAGAGGCCTTGCTGAGGGTAGTGTTATTTAGAAGTTATCTCTTATGACATGCAATCCCTCTGTTCTTCTAGGCAGTATGTTATAGCCTTAAGTCAAAACAAACTGTCCAATGAGATGGCAGTCAAAAAGCCTGCAGAAAATAGTCATAAAAAAATGTGCCATTTGATTTCATATTAAAACATCATTGGGCTCATTCTAACCATCCCTTACAAGAAGTTTCAAGTGTACCATTTCTTTAAAATAAAAAGAGAGAAAAAGAATACAGTTAGTTCTGAGAATATCCTGGCTACTCTGAGAAAACTCCTGTGTGTTTTCTCCTTTCTAATAAGGATTAGTCAGAACTGCAGCCCAGAAGCCTGGTGAATTCTCTGGGTCCTCCAAGCTCTATTCACAGTAAAATGACCACTCCCACCCTTCCTTGCTTAATCTGGAGTTTGTAAGCCCATCTTCTCCACTTCTTCTGGCTTTTCCTCTGTTTTCCTTAGACTTAAACCCTTTTTAGTGCTAAATTCTCAGTCTTACTCTTTTAGTCATTTCAGCAAAAAAATGTATTGAGAATCCACTAGGTATCAATTATTGTGCTAAGCATCATAGATTGTGAGAAAAAAAAATCGCAGAGTTTACGATCCAAGTGTAAAGAACTCATGATTTCTCTGTCAAAATTCCAGCTCCCAATATGTCTGCCTCTGGGCCAGAGGCCCCTGCAGACACTAGGAGGCATGATCACCCAGGACCTGAACAGCAGAGTAATGAAAATCCATATTCCATCCACTTGTAACCACCCGCAAAGGGGGAGATTCTGCCAAAGGCTACTGACTTGTGAGGACATTCTAATTCCCCTGGCAGGCTCCTTGACGGCACCTTCACCCTTCTGTTCTTCACATGGTCTGCTTAACCAGTACTGAACCACCCCAGTTCCCGGACCAAACTCTGACTGTCAGTCCCCCACTTTGCAAATGCTGTTCCCCTCCTCTGCCAACTCGCCACCTGACATACTCCCACTTATTATTCAAGTCATTCCTTTAGGAACACTTCTTTCATGCCTACAGCAGTCCACCTCCTTTTTTTCCCCCTCCATCCCCAAAGTAATCCCTCCTTCTTTTGTACTGGAGTTGCTCAGTGCAGCAGTTTCTAGCTTGGTTTCCAAATTCAAATTAATTTGGGTTTATTTCCTGGCTATACTACTTAAATCTTGAACAATTTATTTAATCTTTCTGGGTCTCAATTTCCTAATCTGCAAAAGGAAACAATAACAGTATCTATACCATAGGATTGTTAGAATTAAATGACATGAAGAATGTGTATGACTTAGAACTGGTTCTGTACTGATGCACAGTAAGCGATTTTACCATCCATCATATGTCACTGGATTGTAATTATTTATTGAGGTTCACTCTATCCCACTGGCCTGGCAGCTCATTGAGAGTAAGAACAATGTCTTATCCATCACAGGCCCCAGCAAATATACCATAGTAAGTTCTGAACTAAACCTAATAAGGGTATAAAATAAGTATGTCATAATTCATTGCAATTCAATGTAATTCAAACATAAATAATTTAAACTAACTTATATGGACAACTGTGCTAACTGCCGTTAGAGGTCATCCTCTTCCCAGGCTGTTTCTAAAACTTACTATCACTTTCTTGCTTGGCTTCAGTCATTCAGCAGTGATCTATCAGGTACCTTCTATGTCCCAAGGAATGCAGGAGGGAGTGGCAATACTCTGGTAAACTTTGGAGCCCACTTCTCCAGAAAAGACACAGGCCAGTTCATACAACAAAGTCCTCCTGGGGGTCACGGTGAGACAGCACACAAGGTGCCATGAAAAAACTCAGCAGAAGCAACTAACCAATTTTTGAAATCAGATAAATGAAGTCCAGGTGACTTTAAGAGAACATGATCTTTCAGAGGTGTCCTCTTTACATGCGAAGTTTATTGTACTGATCAACCAGCTGCCCAGAGGCACCCCTTGTCCAGAGCCACACTTCTCTTACTGTTAACAGCAAATTCTAGAGTACTCTAAAGATCAGTGTCTTAGAGTCTCAGGCAACCCTAGCTTCCTTACAGCATTATTCCCAGAAGGATGTTCAGCTTAACGCTACTTTATTTTGGCACATTTCTGGCACCTAGAAGTTAATAGTTAAATGCAAATATACTGTAAAAACCATAGAATGCTGGAGGGAGGAGTGGGCACGCAAACTGGAGCCTCCTAGGCTGTCTAGAATTCACTGCAGTAAATCTTCCTGCCTATGCAACCCCATCACCCTTCTGAGAAGGATCAAATTTTCTTCAAAACACCTATTAAAACTATTCATCCACAAATTGCTTTTATTATGGTTCAAAAGGCCTAAATTCTGTTTGCATGTAAACTGTGCTTTGTGTATAAAACAGCCTGAGATAATCTCTAAGTTCTTTTATTAATAAAACACATCTGAGACATCTCCTGAGCCATCATGATTATCATCACTAGTAGGAAGGTTATCATATCTTGACTTTTTTTCTTAATTATTCCACAGTCAGTTTTCCCACATCTATAGATTTGTTTATATAGTGAAGTAATTTGGGAGAAAGGGTGAAAACACTGAGGAAGCAAAAGTCAGAATCTCTCATCAGAGTTTTAAATGTCTTCTGATTATAACTTCCAAGGTGTGGGCAGGGACCCCCTTCCTTTGAGCATCGCACTGGGGCAGTTCTCTTTAATTCATAACTTTTCCCTTCCATGTGAACTATAGTAGTTTATGTCTCCTATCACCAATAGACTATAATTCTAGGTAGTGAGTCTGAATAAATTGGTACAAGTTCAGCACTTTGGTTCTCAAGCCCAACTGAGTTTGGTTTCTGGCTCTACTATTCCCTAGCTATGTGACCTTGGGCAAGTTACTTCTCTAGACCTAGTTCCCTCATCTAAATAGAGGTGTTATAAAGATTGTATAAGATAACATATATAGAAAGCTTAGATAGCTGTAATAATCAAGCATTTTTCTAAGTGTATTAACTCATTTAGCCCTTGCAAGCTACCCATCCCATAGGGAATTTAGGAATCTATATTAGGTCACTATTTTACAGGGAATCCATGCCTCCCCATCACGCTGTATTCTGTCCTTCCCAAGTCAAAAGATAAGGCTAGCTTTCTTACCAGGGCCAGCCTTGAGGTTCTACTGGCCCCAGGCATCAGCCCTCAAACTCTTCCGCACTGCGCCTTTAACACACTCCGTGTGGCTGTTTCCCTGAGATAAATAGGCCGCCTGCAGCACTTTGCACTCGCTGCAAACATGTCTCTGCTCTTAGCCCAGCAGAGCTGGCTTTGCTGACTTTAAGGACATGGTGCAAAGCACAGCTCTTTAGTTTCCAAATGAATGAAAATGACATACTGAAAGCAAAGCAGGCCACAGCATCTAGCCGAAAACAACAATGACTCACAGGAAAGACGAAGTCTGAGTAAGCACCAACGAAAGGCCACTCGTCCCTTCATTAACATCACTTGGAAAAATATGGTCTCACCATGGAACAACCAAAAACATATGGACAAAAATCTCCCAGGCTTTTGAGGATAGTCTAATTTCCATCTGGTTTATAAACTTCCTAACTTCTAAGTCAGCTTTAATAGGAGTTGGGGAGAATATTACAGGGACCACAGATATTAGACATTTTTATATACAGCACGCACCTACCTGCATCACGACTAGCATTGCTAATCAATTGTGAAATGACTATTAGATAGCTTTGATACGAGAGGTTCTTATTGTAGTCTTAATACTGAACCACAAAAATATTCCACTGGCTACAAAAGAGATTGAAGCTTCTTTACTACCACTGTATTTTATCAGAGGTATGGACAGAAACCTAAAATAATAATAATAATAATAAAATATTTAGTGTGCTACTCCTTTCTTGTTTAATATATTTATTGAATACTTTTTAATGCTATTTTATTTTGGCATATCTTAATTCTGAAAATATCTTATAACACATAAGCTTTTCTTCCTGTCTAGTCATTATTTTTATGGCTGATTACTCGATATATTAACAATTATATGTGTGCAGCAAAAAATACGCCTTGATTTTAGTGCCAGGAAATGTTAAAATTTTGAATTAAAAATACTATTTACATGATGTTTCTCAGAAAAAAAATTAGGTAAAAGAGTCTAATGAATTAGTATCATCTTTACTTTCTTGAGGACTTCTCAGGAATTGAGAGCTAAAAAAGGAAATGTCTAAGATCTTAAGAGTATTGTCCCAAAATATCTGGTATTAACTAAAGAAAAGGGTTATTAACCCAAATCAAACACTCTTAGAAGACAAGCCATATATGTATATATATATACATACACATACATAGGATGCTGGCACACGGCCTGGAGCCTTCTTATTATAGGCACTCACCTCAGCTTCTGAATCCAGAGCTAATGACCAAGAAGGAAGAACTTGATAGACTCCGTTCTAGCAACAGTGCTAGTAGGCAAGGACAGAAACTACATTCTTTTTGCAGATGCAACAGCCACAGTGATTTTGAGGCCACCTCCAGTGCCAGCATCAGGCTGGAGGTAAGGTAAGCTGACGTATCTGTGCCTATCAGTAGAGGCATTGGTATCTTTCTGGAATACTCTGTCCCATGACATTGCACAAAGTACCTGGCTCTATAGGCTTCAGGCCTGGGTCTTCAGCACTTCTAGAGATTGTCAGATATCCAGTTCCCTGAAACAATGTATATGAGTCTATTCTACCAGACCAGAATTCTCATTATTTCATTGTATTTACTTTTTAAAATATTGAACATGTTAGTCTGAAAGACCCCGGAAGGGAGACCCTCACTCAAATCTCGGGACGGCGCGGCGCCCAAGGACTCACGAGAGACCACACTTGATGCAAGAACACACGAGGCTTTATTCAGGGAAAGCCAGAGCTCTGGGGCCGACACATATCTCACACAGGAGACA
>CAUYPK010144979.1:0-12496 GCA_963574355.1 Loris lydekkerianus
TGGGCGGAGGGAGAGTGATTGGTGAGATCACAGCTACAGTGCATCTTACAAGGGTACATGTGAAACTTACTAAATGTAGAATATAAATGCCTTAACACAATAACTAAGAAAATGCCAGGAAGGTTATGTTAACCAGTGTGATGAAAATGTGTCAAACAGTCTATAAAACCAGTGTATGGTGCCCCATGATCGCATTAATGTACACAGCTGTTATTTAATAAAAAAAAAAAAAAAAAAAAAAAAAATGGAAAGAAGCGCACTGTGCTAACCTGAGGTCCAGTTTCAAATACCAGAAGCTAAACAAGTGTGGGAAAGGGATGTGGAAAAGAGAACTTGATGGTTCACCATTGTACTGTTTGTGTAAACTATTATGAATATGATAAGCTAAATGTAAGTAAATGTTTCCCTGCTCTTTAACAATCGAGTAGTATTCTCCCTCGCAGGAATTCCTGATGGGGTACCTCATCGTCAATACCAAATAAATATATGTATGAAAGAAAGTAACTGTAGAATTCAGATTTGTTTATCAGCAGTGGCTTGTTTCCTGTCATATCTGAGAACACTACCTTGAAATTCCTCAGCAGTGGCTCAGAACTCACCAAGAGGAGCTCTGTGGAGATGCGGAACAGGGGAGTAGGGGGTGCACCAGAGAATACAGTCCAGTCGCTGCTGGAGGACCTGTGGCGGGACCGGCATCCAGACCGGCCAGGCAGTGCAAATAGAAGAGAGTCTTCCTGCCCAGAGGACACTTGGAAGCAGAGCCTGCTGCCCACTGTGGGACCCCTGCCCGTTGGTACTGATGCCCTGGCTTAAGGAATCCAGGGACCATACCCTGTTGTCTGGTGTGCCTGGGTGAGGGACCACAAATAGCGGTTTTGTACCTGCTTTGTGAGAACCAGAGCATCTTTATTTCAAAATCGTATCGGCATTCAGACACATGTCTTTTAATTTAGAGAGACAGAATTGATTAAATCTACCTTTTTCGCCCCTACAGAATCCTGAGATGTGTGCCCAGCAAGTGACCGTGCGATTCTCCTGAACTGAAAGCAAATTCTGCTTTGTGTCAGTCTGTGTTTTTAGGTAGCCCCCAGACCTGTGTTGCCACAAAAAAATCTATGCATCTCCTGTTGACAGAAAGGGCTTGAAAACAGGTGTGATTCTCAGATTTTGAACTTGGGATCTCGTCAGAGAGCCTGACAGTTAAACTGACCCTGCCAGGATTTCCCTCCCAGCTCCAGGGTAAAGGCAATTAAAGCAGGGCTTTTCTTTCTTGAAGCTCAAAGGCCTAAATTCAGATCTGTGAATTGGGGGAGAGTATGGAAGGCATAATAATATGGCATTGCACTTAGGCTGATGTCTACTAGGTTTCTGTGGGTATTTTTGAATGCTAGCTCATTTTGTCCTCTTCCACAGACCCATCGTCTAGCAACATTTTCAGTCCTGTTGTATGAATTCAGAAAGCAGAGTGTAGAGAGGTAGGGAGCATGCCCAAGGTCACACAGGCAATAAGAGGTGGAACTGGCATGCAAACCTAGGCAGGCTGGATTCACAGCTAGCACCCTCAACCGTTTTACCTCCATGAGGGCTGGGGGTGAAGAATGAAAAGTGCCAGGGGCTCCAGTGGACCTCTCATAGCTGGTAATGCCGCATCTTGGTAAGATGCATTGTTGAATTCCCACCAGAATGCAGTGGGGCTGGTATAATTATCCCCATGCAGAGAGTTCCTAGAGGTCATAAAGTGGTGCCCAGAGACACAGGCCTTTGTCTGACTCCCCAAACACCAAATTGCTTGCTCTCGACCTTCCAAGTCAATTCAGATCCATGCCGCTGACGACAGTCAATCGTTTAACCAATCATCAGGGTTTTAGTTTGCTCACTTTGCCCCCCCTTCCATTCTGTGCTATGCTATAATGGTCATTGTGAGCAAGTGAGGGGGCATTGTAGAGGTCGTCCCTGCCCTCAGGAATTGAGCATTTAATCAGGGAGAGTGAGCAGATGTTGCCTGAGTCCGTTTTCTGTTGCTGTAACAAAATACTGCAGACCAGGTGCTGTGGTTTGGATATGGTTTGTTTTTCCCCACCATAACTGATGTTGAAGTTTGAGCCCCAGTGTGGCAGTGGTGTGGGGCGGGCCTTGGTGGGAGTTGTTAGGGTCTTGAGGGAGGATCCATTATCAGTAGATGAATGTCCTCTGAAGCCCCCGCCTGCTGGGGTGAGGCAGTTACCACTCTCACAGGAATGGATTGGTTGTCAGGAGAGCAGGTTGGTAAAAACAGTCTGGCTTCCTCACTTTCCCTCTCGAGCTTCCTCTCTTGCGATGTGATCTCTTTGCACACACTGGTTCCCCTTCCACTTTCTGACATGAGCTGAAAAGCAGCCCAAGGCCATGAGGAGGTGCAGATGTCCAATCTTGAACGTTCCAGCTGCCAGAACCAAGAGCCAAACAAACTTGTTTCCATTATGTATTACCCAATCTCAGGTATTCTGTTATGGCAACATAAGATAGATGAACACACTGGGTAATTGATAAAGAAGAGAAACTTATTTCTCATACTTCTGGATGGCTAGGCAGTTCAAGATCAAGGTTGCATTGGAGATTAACTTTTCAACATGAGCTTTGGAGAGGACAAAAGTATTCACACCATACCAGACACCCATAGATGTGTCGGAGATAAGGTGATTGATCCAGCTGTGTGGCATGAGTTGCCAGGGAATGAGAGCAGTGAGAAGGATTTGGGTCGGACAAAGTGGACGTGGGGGTGCTTGCTGGGGGGAGGTCATAGCTGCAGGGTAACCCATGGTCTGCAAGAGGACTTCTGGAGAATGGCTGGGTGGGTGTAACTGAGAGAGTCAGCTCGCCCTTCGCATCCCCACTGCCAGGCCTTTGCCCCCATTCCCACATATGCAGTGTAGGAGGGGATGAGGGGAGAGGGGTGTCACAGCTGAGAAACCATGCTATCAGGGGTTGCAGACTGGGAGCTGAAATCCAGCAATGTCCGTAGATGTCCAGGACTTCAAATTCTAGACCAGAGACCCATCCAAAGGCACCGGCAGGCAAAAAAATATTGGGATAGAGTGGGGAGCAAATGCGATAATACAATTAGAAAATCTGAGTAAACCTGGAGCAAGTGAAGAAATCAAAGGAGTAAGTTAAAAATCATCCCACCAGACAGCCTAGGGCCAGCTGGCTTCATTAGCGAATTTTACCTGACATTTGCAAAAGAAACAATACCAGTGTTTCACAGGCTCTTCTGGACTATAGAAGAGGGGGTGCTGTTTCCTGACACATCCTATGGGAATACTATTACCCTGCTCCTACAGTCACACAGAGACACACAACCGTCCTATGGTCCACTATCCATCATGCATGTACATATGGATGCCAGAAATCTCAACAAAATATTAGCAAACCAAGTCCAGCATCATATACAAAAGGTTATACAATGTGACCAAATAAGATTTATCCTAGGAATGCCAGATTGGTTAAAATATTCAAAATACCATTGAGGTAATATACTCACTTAATATGGTAGACCATCTTCATAAGCAAAGAGAAAGCATTTGACAAAGTCTAAGACCCATTCGTCGTAAAAACAAAAAACAAGCCTCAAGAAACTATGTATACATAGGAAGGTCCTCAACCCATAAAGGGTATCTACGAGATAGCCACGGCTCACGTTATATTGAATAGTGAAGAAATGAATTGTTTTCCCTTGACATCCAGAACAAGGCAAAGATGTCTACTCCCTCCACTTCTCTCCAAAATTGTGCTAGAGGTTCTAGCCGATGAAAGCATGCAAGAAAAAGAAGTGAAACCACAGAGAAATTAGAAAGAAAAACATCTGTCTGCAGAAAGGCACCCACTGGGATGTTCACAGCAGCATTATGCATAAAGCCCCACAGCAGAAGCAATGTAAATGTCTACCAGTTGGTTAAGGGCTAAACAAGATGTGGTATAGCCAAACAGCAGAAAAATTACTGAAGGAACAAACTACTGATACACGTACAGCATGTTTGAATCCCAAAACATGCTGAGTGATAGAAGCCAGACACAAAAGACCACGTATTGCTTGACCAGCTTATAGGAAATGCCCAGATTCCGCAGGGTCAGAAAGTAGATTTGTGCTGGCCTGGGGCTGGAGGTAGTGATGGGGATCGACTGCTGATGGGTGTGAAGGGTCTCACTGGGGTGATGGATGTGCTCTCAGACAGGAGTGTGGTGGGTTCCCTAACTATGTAAATTGACTAAAATTCACTGTTCCCTTTAGGGGAGTGACACCTTCCAGATGTCTCCCTTTAGGAATAGTGAATTTTATGGTTGGAAATTAGACCTCAATAAAGCTGTTTTTAAAAATGTAATGCAAATGTGAATGCAAGTCATGGATGAAAAGGTACTCAATAGTATGTTTGGGGTTTGGGGGGAGGGTTGGGATTTTCTTGTTTGTTTTCTGGTTTTTGTTTCTTGCTTTACGACAGTAAGGTATCCCCCTCACCTTTTCCATGGTCTAGGTCTTTCCTGCATGTCTCACCTCATTGCCTGCCTCCTGCTTGTGGACTTGATGCTCCAGCTAGCTGGAGTCACTGTGTACATCTGGGCAGAAGGAGTGCTGGTCGGTGCATGTGTCCACATGTGTGTCTACGTCTATGTGTCTGTATGCCTTCGTGTGTGCCAGTGTGACTCACCATTTTGTGTCTGTGGGCAGGCTCGCATAATTCATCCTGCACCCTGAATTCCACTTACGAGCTTTCCTATTCACACATCCCAGGGGCTCGGCTTTGGTTGCCCTGGTAACCAGCCTCAGCCCTTAGCTTCAACCTCTGGTCACAGGAAGACGTGGAGAGTGGGGAGGGGTGGTGTCTCACCCACAGGGCCCCTGCCTGAGTTGAGTGACCTCATGAGGGGTGCAGTTGCCAAGACAACGGGACTCTGGATCCCTTTCTACCTGTGAGGCCCTTCTCCCTCCTCTCAACCTGCTAGCTGTCAAGTAGGAAAGGAGAAGCGGTGGCGTAAACAACACCCCTGAGGCCTTGAAGCTGTTCTACACATGGCTGTAGAATAGACATGTCAAAAATAGCTCTTGAAAAGAAGGCACCTAATGAAATGATTTTTTTTTTGTAGTTGTTTTTTTGAGACAGTCTCACTATGTTGCCCTGGTTAGAGTGCTATGGCGTCACAGCTCACAGCAACCTCCAACTCTTGGGCTTAAGCGATTCTCTTGCCTCAGCCTCCCAAGTAGTTGGGACTACAGGTGCCCGCCACAACGCCTGGCTTTGTTGTTGTTGTTTTGGTTGTAGTTGTCCTTGTTGTTTGCCAGGCCTGGGCTGGATTCGAACCCGCCAGCTCCAGTGTATGTGGCTGGCCGCCCTAGCCGCTGAGCTACAGGCACTGAGCCATGAAATGATTTTTTTAAACTTAGTAGCAACACACAAGGCTATACAGTTCAAGATTGTCTTGACAAACTGGTCAGGACAAGGGAAGTGGAATGTGTGCCTATGTCCCTCAACCCCAGCTGTGTATCAGATCTCCCGAGGGGCAGATACCGGACACCATCCCATTAGCGTGTCTGGAACATGGCCCTGACATGAGTATCATTTCACAAGTCCTCTCGGGAAGGTCTGGGCTGCAGCTGCAGAAACTGGAACCATCGTTAAAGGAAGGAAACCAGCATTGGAAATTGGGGGCCCGTGTTCAAAGAGGAAAGCAGGTCTTCATCATTCCTTGCTGTGCTAGGCAGATTTTTAGAGCTAGGGAGAGAAAAAAAGTTTCAAAGTACTGCAAGTGCATGTTTTACATCTTACACTGTACTTGCTGTTTGTTCTCAATATTCCTGAATCAAAATTTTGAGGCAAAGTCTCCGCATCTACTAATGAAATATCCTACTTAATTTTTATTTCTTGTGACCGATCCCTTATGCTCGAGTTATTCTCAAAGTCAGTAAAACTTTTGGTAGGTACTGTCACGAGACATATCGCAATAGTTCTTTGAAAACTAAAGATGTCTCAGAGTTGTATCAGTTGATGCGGATGAATCAGCTCTTAGGCTTATTTGCTAAGTGTGTTGAGTTGCATTTTTTCATGTTACTCTAGTTAGTTTTATCAAATGAATTCATGTGCTTAGATAAAAGCCTAAATAAAACCAGGAAATGTATGATGAAAAATAACATCTGGCAAGTCCTCATTTCATGCACAGCCATGGAGACGTGCCTTCCCAGACTTGCTTTTCTATAGCCATTTCTTCTGGATATTAACCTCCATGTTTCTGGATGATGGGCACCCACTGCTATATCCTGATTTATCCAATTATGTGTTATCTATTGAGTTCTTAGAGAAGGTGAGGATTTCAGTCTCTCAGTATATTACAGGGCCCTGAGTTCCTGGTGGGGGGGGGGGGCCACCCATTCCAGGGCATACGCCTCTACTCAGGATGCCTTCAGAGCATCTGTGCCAAGAACAAGGCCCTCACTGAGACTTTTGGTGAGACTGTGGCGATGAGGGAGCCATGGTTGGCCTTTTACAGAGCATTCCATGGGAGTCATGGGGTGAGCGAGATCAAACCTAGGAGCCTTCCCAGGTTTGAGGAATTGTGTGGATGGCAGTGCCCACCCATGAGACAGGGGACACAGGTTTGGGATCCACTTGCTGATTTGTAGGGCTCTTGGAATATCTGAGTGGAGATGCCCTCTAAGCCACGGCCTGTAGGGGCTATGGGGCTCAGCTGAGATTTCCTAGGTAGAGCTGGTGATGGGAGAAGCCATGAGCATACCAGGGGGTAAGGATGGAAACAAGTCAGATTGGTTTCCAATAGCTCTGGGTGGTGATGCGAACACCAGGGATCCACGTATAGAGTGGGAAGAGCCCAGGGAAAAGGTCAGGAGCCAGGAAAAAAACGAGATTTTTGAGGCAATCAAAGAAAAAGGGCCAACCAGGAGACTCAGAAGTAATGGACTGAGGGGGAGGAGGAAAGCCAGGGGATGGCTATCACAGGGGCTGAGAAAGCAGTGTTTTGAAAGAAGGGATGTCAACTGTGGCCAAGATAGCACGGGGTACTTTGGTTTCTCACGGTGGAGCTAGCAGGAGACTTTAGCTGGGGAATGTTTCATAGAGGTGGGAGTATATCGAGGGGGGGAGGGAGAGGTATCCAAATAAATATGCTGGTGTAGTCTATACTTTGCACAAGCTTGGCTTGAAAGGCATCGGAGACACAGAGTTGTAGCAGTCAGAGGGCTGTGGACTTTTCAGGGTGTGTCATTGTCTGTTCCCTCAAAATGTGAGAGGAAAACAATGGGAAGCAGGTGCCAGAAATCCGTGATGATCGTGACAACTTTGGACTAGGTGACCTTGTTATGGAGAGGGGAAGGAGCCTCAAGTGTGTTTCTCCTAAGTTGAAGATCGAGCGCAGTGGTTTCCAAGCACCCACGGAGTTGCAGGAAGGCTACCATCATCTCTCTCCTGCCCCGGGTCTCCTTGCCGTGGCCCGCGGTGGTAGGGGCTGGGAGATACAACATTTTCCATGAAAAAAGTCTTGAATGGGTGGTAATGGGGGAGAGTCCAAGACTGAGTTAAGTCAGCAGAGCTTGAAATTGAGGGGTAAGGGTTGGGAGAGCATCAGAGGGAACATCAGAGGGAGAAGGAAGCCACTAGGGGAATGCAGAGCAGTCTTGTGTGATAGGGGTGGGTGTGAGTGGCTCAGGTTTTGGGTGATAGGCACTGGATACATGGGACCTTGGCTGGCCTGTGATTCAGAACACATGTCCAGTACAAAGGTGGTTCTTTGTCCAGGATGATAGATGCAGGGGATGCTATCAGAAGCCAGAAGAGGTTTGCCTTGTTTGCAGCCCTGCCCAGGATGGATCAGAAGCCCCTGTAAAACTCAACACCACATGAGATTGGCCCCAATGTCTCATATCTGGTGGCAAGGAGGCTATGCTTTGAGGACCTCGAGGGGAGGATCAGAGATGCTGAGCCAGAAAGCAACGCCACAGAACTCCCCTGTGATTCTGGTCTCTGCAAAGCTGGGACGTCCAAGTCTGAGACCTCAGATCACCAGGAAGGGGATGCAGAGGCTCAGTTCCCCGGCGGTGTTGGGAAGTGCAAGAAGAGGCCCGAGTCTGGAGGTTCAGCAGTCTTTCAGGGGGTCACCTATATCAGACCACCATCAAATAACTGAGGTGTGCAGAGTCCACTCTAAAAGAAGAGTCTTGCCATGGCTACCTGGGCATAGCCCAGGCACTATCAGGAAATGAAGGTCTTTGCCAAGGAAACCCCATTGTTACAAAGCTTCTTAAATTCTCTTTGGGTGATGGGGAGTGTCAGGGCGCCTGATCTGAGAAGAAGCCCCGAAGAGGAAAGGAGACCAGATAGGGCATGTCTGTGTCAAGAGGAGAAGCAAGCCCTTCCTCCAAAGTGACCCTTTTAGAGATCCCCAGATTGAGATGCAAGAGCCCTGATAGTCTCTTTGGGCCTGGTCCCTGGTTTACATTTGCCAGACTCGAGGGCCTCAGAGTGCTGCTGTGCTATCAAGAGAAAGTGGGGCAGAAGGCATGATTTTCTGAGGTTTGAGAACCAAAGGAGGCAATGGTTACATAAACATTTCTAAATCATCTGGCTCCGTATAAAGAAAGAACATTATTACTGACATTGTTCCTGCTGTTGTTGTTGCTTCTATTATCAAATAGGTTCTCCTAGATGGAAAACACACTCAAAGGGGCCCAGTCTAGCCAACTTGCTCAGAAGTAGAGAGGGGACATGTGTCCTTGGCTAGGAGCGTATGATTGTTTTCCCCCATGACCAAGGGCAGTGCCCTTGTAGGAGGGCATGTGACATCTAGGAGAAATGGGGAAATTCTGCCTTGAAGAATGGGCAAGAGATCTCAGGAGATAATTTTGGGTGCATCAGGAACATGTGATATTCTCACCCGTCCCTCAACTCTTGGGAGGAAACTGGCATTATTGTCCTTTAAAAGAAATGAGAAGCAAAAAGCCTTCTTTGAATAAGAGGCTTTGGCTTACTGCATTTTTTCTTTTTGCAACTGTCTTTTTTCTGGCATGAACACATTTTTTTTTATTCCAAGCTGCACTGTTCAGACCCTGGGAAGTGGGGTCTGTGTTGTTAAAGGGCATTGGAGCCTGGCATCGCTTGGGGGAGGACAGTGCTGGGCCTCGAGGAGGCCCTGCTCACCTCACCAGTAACTTTCATCAGTTACTCCACTCTGTGTGCCTGTTTGGTCCTGTCCTCGTTCTGTCTTCTGTTTTTGAGGCCCACATATGTGGGGTTAAAATTGTCCTTGGTTAAAGGAAAAGAGCAGGCAAGCCTAACCCCCCCCCCCCCCCGCCCCAATCCCCCTGTAACATGGACTGGTAAGATGGTGGGCAGAGAAGGAACCGGAGGAGATGGTTCACAGAGACCCCACGGGCATTTGGTTCATTTATTTGCTCAGACTGATCTGGTGTTCATCATGAGTGTCTGCCCTCTGGAATGGATAGTTAAGGGGGGGAAACCCACTGGATTTTTACCTAATCTAGTGTCATCTGAAGCAGTCATGTGACTGGCCAGTTTGTACGAAGGCACAATCTGTTTAATGAAAATGCTCTCTTGGATTTCCACCCCACCCCCCTTTTCCTTTCCAAAATGGGGAATGGGTCTCCCTGGTGATAGGGACAGGGGATCTATGACATCTTTTGTTGTTTATAGTGTCCTCGTTGGTCTCTAAGGGAAGGATGACTCTTGGGGATCCTGCTGGTGGTGCTGACCTGCTCACCCCTGTCTGTCGCTGGTGTAACTTGCATTTTTGTCTCTCATGTTGGCCAGGACCTGGTGCTCCCTGGCTGACTCAGCCTCAGCCCACTTGTGCACGCACCTGCAGACCCCTCTAAGTCTGGGTCTCATCCTCTACCCTGTCCCTGGCCAAGGCTTTCCACTCCAGAGCAGTGGACAGTGTTACCCAGCCCCTGGTCACATTTGGCTTCCTTCATGGTAGTACCCCCGGATCTCAAATCAGCCACTTTCCACTGCCCACCTCCCAGAGAATGTAGCCCCCTAGGGTCTCACTTACAACACAGTAGAACCCGAGGTCAGCTCCAGAAAGCTTAATTCCTACACTCCAGCCATCCCTCTGACCAAAGAGGCTACTGGGTCATTTCTGCAAAGTGAACTCCCTTGCCCAAATATGTGTGGGGCAAAACCCTCCTTTACCTGGAGCTCCTCTCCACTTCACTGACACACCTTCCTCATCTGGGATGTCTAATTCTGTCTGCTGCTGCCCCTGATGACTCTGGGATGTCTAATTCTGTCTGCCACTGCCCCTGGCGACCTCCTATCTCCTGTGACTGGAACAGGACACTTTCTTTGGTTTACCTTTCATGTTGACCCAAGATTGGCCATACTATATCCAGGTCAAAAGGGGCCTAGTTTGGAATTTGTACTTTGTCAGGAGCAACAGGAGAATATATTGCTATGATTCCCTCTTCTCAAACAGAGAGAGAGAGAGAGAGAGAGAGAGAGAGAGCGAGCGAGCTCTCTAAAGAAATGAATGGTCAAACGTGCCAAAGGTATCTGAAGAGGCTGAGTCAGATGTGCATAGGGGAGGTGGGCAATATGGTTATTACTGGCATCCTTGACGAGACCAGTTTCCTTGCCATGAGAGAGACAAAAGCTCTATTAAAGGGAGTTGAGGAGCAAACATTCTCGGCAGTTGAAGCAGTTTTGCGTTGAAGGGCAACACTTTATGTGCGAGTAGCTGCTGAAGGACATGTGGGAAGAGAGTGAGTCCCTCCACCCCCTTTGTTTGCGGAATGCCCCAATATAGAGGGAGCAGTTGAAGATTCAGAAGAGAGGAGTGGTCGTCGCGGGAGCAACGTCCCTTAGGAGGTGGGAGGCATGGGGTCCCGAGCTGAGGTGAAGGAGCTGCTTTCCAATGAGAACTGTATGCAGAAAGGAGGCAGAAAATGCCAGGGCAGGGACGGGTAGATTGGATTTGGGAAGCTCTTGAGAATTCCCACCTGATTGCTACCGTCTTCTCAATGAGACAGTAGGGGAGGCCATTCCAATGGAGGAGGGTTGTAGTTAGTGGTATAAGTAGGAGAGTCAGAGTGAGGAGCAATCCTCCCGTGGTCATGGACCCATGCAAAATGATTCCGTAGGGCTTTAAGGTTTTCCTAATCAGCGCTCAGGTACTCAGTTACAGGCAGGGCGCCCGTCCATAATTGGACACCTTGGAGGGGCGCGGTCTTCCCTGAGGCCCAGGGTATGACTGCGGACGGCGGAAGACTTAGGTGGGGAGAAAGAGAATATCCTGAGGACCCAGCGACTCCGGTGGTGGTGGCCGGGCCAGCCCCGTGGGCGCTGAGGTGGCCGGGAAGAACCAGAGGGAGAGAGGGCTGAAAGGAAGACCGTGAGTGCGCCACGTAATAGGTGGGAGGAGAATGACAGGGGATTGGCAGGGGTCTCGAATGTGGGAAAGTCATGCCCGAGGTCCTGGACATCGGCGGTGCGCCCCTTAGGCGACAGCTCACGACCGAGTAGGGAAAGAAACTCCCAGAAAGGCAGCGAGAGCAAGAGCGGCCCCGACAGTACCCGGCCCCGACACGCAGGCCCGGAACCCGCCAATCCTGGCCAACCCCGCCCCCGGGCTGCGTATTTCCGGTGGCGCTGGGACGTCCAGCTGCTGTTGCTATAGTTGCGAGGGCGGGACTCCGGTGACTTTTGTTCAGGGTTCGGTTCGTTGGGGCGGGTTCGCTGGGACCCTTCTGGCCGGTCCCGGTCCGTTATCTGGTCTTCACCTCCATCCCGCTGGGCTTCCCTAGCTCTCCTCAGCCACGATCTCAGGACTAGATCGAAAACTGGCCGAGAAGTTGGATTTTCCTCCGAGGCTGGCGGCGCTGGAGTCTTCAGCCTGCAGATGGCAGTGTTGTCCGGTGGGGCCATTTTTGCCCGCCTCCCCCCCCCACCAGCCCCGCCAACCCCGCCCTTCGTGCTTGGAAAAACTCCGCGGAACCGTTTCAGAGAAAAAAGGCCTTTTTGTCCTGGTTTCTGGGCCGGTTGAGTCCTGCATTTTGACATGTCGCCCTCGGAAGGGGTTGTGGGGGAGGGGGCGTGGGGGGTCGGGAGGGGGTCCCTGGCTAAAATTCAGCGTCAGAGCACAAAAGCCTTTTGCTTTTCAAACTGGCTTTCCCACCCCACACCACCCCCCGGCGGTCTCTTAGCAACCTTTATTCTGCTTCTCTGAATGGTCTTGTCATTCTTTTCCCCAGGCTGTGGGGGTGAGGGGGTGGGGGTGTTATGGACCTTTATCAATATAGTCTTTCATTATGGACGTCATTCAACTCATTGTAGGAAATTTGGTGCATAGATAAAGTATAATGAAGAAAACTAATCTGATCTACAGCCCCACACCCAGAGGTGACCATTAATTATATTTTGTGTTGATTTTCCTTGGAGCGTTTTGTGTCCAGAAGGTGCATTGTATACGTGCTGAGATTCACGTTTGCCTGATTGCTTTT
>CAUYPK010144981.1:0-13916 GCA_963574355.1 Loris lydekkerianus
CTACCTAGATACAGCCAATGTGGTACCATGCCACTGGCCCGACCCTGTCACTCACCTCTTCCCCCGCCTTCTTTCCCTGCCCCTTCTCCACAATAAAAAAATAAATAAATTTAAAAAAAAAAAAAAAAAAAAAAAAAAAAAGAAAAATTACGTCAGGGTGGGGGTTCCCATTAAACTGATGGAACAGCATTCTTGTTGAGGAGGAGCCTTGGGGATCAGATACCAAGGGTGGGAGAAGTTTTTCTAAATCGACTTAACAGGATCCTTGCTAAAACTGGGTTATGCCAAGTCTGGCAACAGTGAGTGCCAAGCCTCGTAGCGAGGAGGGCTTAGAGGATCCTCACTGAAGTTTGGCCAAGGAAAAAACAAGTTGTCAATACACATGTCTAAGGCTGGGCACAGGCGGCTCACCTCCAGCCTGTGATCGTAGCACTCTGGGAGGCCTGGGAAGCCCATGTGGGTGGATCACTTGGGCTCAGGAGTTCAAGACCAGCAAGAGCAAGATCCCAGCTCTAGTAAAAATAGAAAAATTACCTGGGTGCCTGCAGTCCCTGCTACTCAGAGGCTGAGGCTGGAGGCTCATTTGTGCCCAGGAGTTTGAGATTGCTGTGAGCTATGACGTCAGAGCACTCTATCAAGGGCGACAGAGTGAGACTGTGTCTCAAAAAACAAAGCAAAACAAAACAAACAAACAACAACAGTATATACATATTTCAGTACTTCCTGTTTTCTCTCACTTGCCATGCTAGGTTTTACTTTATCACTTCCCAACTGTAGCTGACCATAAAGCACAGCGTTCTAAGCAGGAAGCCGATGTGGACCCTGCGTTCTGTCTTTGACTTGCATGGTGTAACCAGAGAGGTACAGACCAGGCCACAGGAACAAGCCCTGGGATCAGTTCTGCTTATAATTAAACAGAGCAGTCACTTTTACAAATGTGAATTTGAAGATAATGTTAAGATGAGAATGGAGTAGCACTCGTTTCCAAATGCTTAATCATTGTTACACTTGTCTTTCTATAATTTCTTTTAAACTTTCTTTAGCATTGATGTAATTCAGAGGAAAGCATTTACTGAAATTTCACATCCTCTCATTACATTTCTTAGTCTGACAAGAGGGCTCTGAGTTTAAAGTAGGAGTAAACTCAATTTTATCATCAACTTCTGCCTGGGGCTTCCTTTTTTCCTCTGTGGAGTAACGCTGTTGTGCTTTGAGTTGGGCAAGAGAAAAGTTTGCCCTGTGCACTCCATGGAGTTTCTTCAGGGCATTTCTGCTGGGGAGCTCAGAGAATGACTCATACACATCAGCAGTTACACCACCAGTCTCTTAGTAATTGAACAAAGACCTTTGTACTAACTGCAAATTGTATGCAGGAAAATTGGCTTTCATGTGGAGAGGCTGAGAGAGCTAGTGTGCAGTTACCATAGCAACACGCCTTTATCTTCCACCCTTTAGCTTCAGTCCTGCCTGTGGCTGAGAAGCTGGAGAGTATCACGTTCATTCAGAGAGGGCAGCTCTCTCTGACAGCTCATTTTGGTCCAGGACCAGCAGCCTTGTGCTTGCCATGGCACACGACAGCCTGGCATGTCCTCAGTCAGTGTTTACGTCATTATGATCCTGAAAAAGATGTGTTATATATATTTTATGGCTACAGTTTTGGTGAGGAACTAGGGCCAGAGTTAAGTGGCTTGCTCAAGTTCACACAGTAAGTGAAAGAAGGGAATTAAAGCCCAGGTTTCTCTGTGTGTGACAATAGGTCTTGTGTTGTGGTGTGTACACACTGTTCGCACCGTAACCACCCATCAGGGCTTTCATCAGCTCTTCCTGGGAGATCCGAGACGTGGTCAAAGTTTGAGCACCAATAGTTTGTACCATGTTGCTGCTGCTTTTTGCTGTGCAGCCATCGTGTCCCTGGCGCAAGGTTAAGGCTAACGGTCCTCATTCACACAGTCAGTGCATTTGGGCTGCCTTTCCCCAGCTCCGCACCCGTGCTGCTCACCGTTTCTATGCAGCCTTCCCTCCGTAACCTTTGAGACATATGACACCCGTTTCTACGAAATTCCACTCTTACCATCATCATCCTCAGACTTCCTCTAACAGCTTTTGAGCTCTTAGGCCTTGACTCATAATCTCCATTTGCATCTGAATTATATAACCAAATTTGCTTGTCTGATGTTAAAAAAATCTTTCATATATGGCTTGGCATTCATAACACTGTGGTTATAGCACCAGCCACATATACCCAGGCTGGCAGGTTTGAACCCAGCCCAGGCCAGCTAAACAACAATGACAACTGCTACAAAAAATAGCCGGGTGTTGTGACGGGTGCCTGTAGTCCTAGATACTTGGGAGGCTGAGGCAAGAGAATTACTTAAGCCCAAGAGTTTGAAGTTGCTGTGAGCTGTGACAGCACGACACTCTACTGAGGGCAACATAGTGAGACTACGTCTCAAATAAAAAAAAAGAAAAGAAATCTCTCATATAAACATATACCGGCCTTACCAACTAGAACTGCTGCGTCTCTCAATTCCCCTCCTTTGGCCATGACATTGTCCTTCCCACCACTGAAGTTCTGCACTGTCCCCATTACTAAATCTCCTTTCCTGTTTGAGGTGACTCGCAGGGGTCTCACCATCTCGTTTTCTCGGCCAGCCGTTTCCAATCCTACAGGTGTTTCTTTTCTTATCTAACCTGGGAACCAATCATTAAAACTCACAAGCATGTTCACACAAATATCTTCAGTACTCTCGCCTAGTCCAGCCAACCGTTGGTCAAAATATGCTTGTTTTAATTTCTGTTAAGTAGAACTACAGGAAATGGAAAAACTATGCTGATGGGTACCATCATGGTTTCTGGTTGCTCAGCAACAGTCTAATATACACTTTCTATTTTGAGTAGTGGTTGGTCCAAACATTTTGGAGCGCTTAGGCCACCTGCCCAGTCTGGAGACTCTGTAGCTCAGCTTTATGAAACATCTCGCCAGACTCCAGATGCCAGATTTCTTTGCAGTGATTCTGTCCTTGGTCATTTTGACTGAAGTGTTATTTTCTGACATTTTATGTCAAACTCTTACTCTTCCTTAAAGGCCCTACTCAAATGTTCCCTTTCCTACATCACAATGTCCGACTCCCCTAACCATCTAATTTCCTCTTTGCTCCCGTATTTCTTTTTTGTACATATTTTCCTTTTTCACTAAACTGTGAAGCAGAAACAGTCTGGAGTATTCTATTTCCTCCCTACTGTCTTTCCCTCGCTCTGCCTTACTGATTGGGTGGTTTAAACAATAGGATTTACTTCTGACAGTTTTGGAGGCTGGGAGGTCTCCCATACTCTCTGGGTGACAGCCAGCTCAGCTCCAGGGGGAGGGCCCTCTTTGTGCTCGGGGAGGGCCACCTTCTTGCTATGCTGTGACACAGCAGCGAGGTAGAGCGAGCTTTTGTCTCTTCCTCTCCTTCTAAAAAAATTAATCCCATGTGACAGCTCCACCTTCATGACATCAGCTGAGCCTAATTATCTTTCAAAGGTGCCATCTCCTAACATGATCTTGTAGGGTTCCAACATGTGAAATCTGGAGAGACATAAATGTTCAGTCCATAACACCGTCTAATTCAGAATCCCCACATCAAACCGTGTTGAGTCAGCAGAAGACTCCCTGAACATTGAATAAAATGTGCTCTATGCTGGAGCCACTTGAAGGAGCTAGGTCATTAAATCTACTTCATCTAGTACCACAGCCACTAACCACACGGAGCTAACTGAGCACTTGAAATGTGGTCAGTCCAACCTGAGATGTGCCCTAAATGCAAAACGTACACTGGATTTTAAAGACTTGGTATGAAATAAAGAATGTAAAAGATCTTAGCAGTTTTTAAATTGATTATGTGTTGATGATAATATTTTGGATATATTAGATTAAACACTGTATATTGTGAAAATTAGTTTTACCTATTATTTTTTACCTTTTTAATGCATCTAAAAGAAAATTTTAAATAACACTGTAGCTTAAATTCTGTTTCTATTAGACAGTATTGTTTTAAATAAATAATCCATGATATTCAGTGTGGATATAGTGACTGACACAGAAGTATAGACTCACAGAGGTTAGAAATGTTTTCAGCTAGGAACTTTTTGTATAACCTATATTTATAAGAATATTATGCTTTCTATAATTCTCCAAACTGTCTAGTAAATTCAAGTTTCTTGGCAATATGAGATTACAATTAGGAAGACATAAGTATAATGACACTGCCTCATTATCAGAAGGTTGTATAGAATTTTGTCCTAACATATTCTTATATCATAACACTTAAAATACAGCTATCTTCATTATCCAAATATTCATATACAAGTCACCACAGTTATAATGTGGCATAGGGCAGATAAACTAGTCATAACACCTACACTTGGAGGCTGGGCGTGATGGCTCATGCCTGTAATCCCAGCATTTGGGAGGCAGAAGTAGGTGGATTGCCTGAGTTCATAGGTTTGAGCTCACAGGTTCAAGACAGCTAGGGCCAGAGCGAGACCTAGTCTCTAAAAATAGTTGTGACAGGTGCCTATAGTCCCAGCTACTTGGGAGGCTGGGGCAAGAGAATCACTTAAGCCCAGGAGTTTGAGGTTGCTGTGAGTCATGATGTCACAGCACTGTACCAAGGGTGACAAAGTGAGACTTTGTCTCAAAAAGAGCACCCACATTTATACAATTACTCCCTATATAATTATAACTAATCCTTGCAGAAAGAGTCAACATCTTTGTAAGCACTACACAGTTGTCAATATCCAACAGTACAAGGCAAATCAATTGTAAAGTGACATTGAAGTTTTTGCTGGCTAGAATTAAACTAGATAACATCTGAAGAAGAACAAACAAAATCATGACTCCATAAGTCCTTAAAAAGAGAATAATTTAGGCTCAGTGCCCATAGCAGTGGTTATGGTGCCGGCCACATGCACCAAGGGTAGTGGGTTCGAACCCGGCCTGGGCCATAAACAACAATGACAACTGCAACAACAAAAAAATAGCATTGTGGTGGGTAGCTGTGGGCTCAGCTACTTGGGAGGCTGAGGCAAGAGAATTGCTTGAGCCCAAGAGTTTGAGGTTGCTTAAAATAAAAATAATAATAATAATAAAGATCATAATTTAAATGTCAAAGGATTATAAAAGTTCTTCGGAAAATTGAGGAAGACCTCTGAGATATATTTTTTAATGACCTTCTTTACTTTGAAAGTCAAATGTGAAGGGAAATATACAGTTTTGTGTTACTATATAACATCACTAAAAAATTATGCTGACTTCATCAACACTTACTCTTTTTTCCCCTAAAAATTAGTCTATAGTTACAAGTCTCAGATAAGCATTTGTTAAATTTTAGGGGGAAAAAAAATGCACCTAATTTCCAAAGTTTTATGTTCATTTTTCAAAAGAAAATGTATTTAAATAACTTCTCCCACTTTTATTTTGAATTCTGGTTCTCATTTAAAGTATTTTTGCTTTAAATAATCCTCTTCTGATACAAATTATGCTGAGATAATTATGATGGATAAGTTTTAAAATTATAAATTCCAACAGGACAAATACACGGTAGAAATGAATGAAGTATATTAATCGGTTAATGCTTGTGCTCATGGAGGGCTTCCATGATTCTGAACAGTGCCGTCAGATTTAATCAGTCTTGAGTGAAACTTGTTAGGTTTCCAAATTTGTTAGGTCTCTCAACTCATCAGGCATCGGAGTGTTTATGTTACTGGGAGGAGTATACAATGTTATATAAACGGTTAAAGAGGTAATGTAGACTATATAGTTTGATAGCATTGAATTAATGTCTACAGTGTTCAGCTATCTACACATTTTTACCTTAGTTTATTTCTTACTTCTGAGAAGGAAACTATTTTAAATTTGTTCAACCCACAGGAAATGGTGGTTTCAACAGCAGTTTTGTTGTTTCCTCTCAGCTCCTTTCCCTCCTTTTTCTTTGCTTCTGGTTTTTACTAAAGCATCTTTTAAAAATATGTTGGGTTGCCTGTGGCTCCAACAACTGTTTTTATTATAGCACTTATAATATTTGATTTGTTAAATCATGCATATACATAACTTAAAAAAATCAAGAAAAAAATGTTTTTAAAAGCTTTAATTTAGGGTGGTGCCTGTGGCTCAAAGGAGTAGGATGCTAGTCCCCATTTACTGGAGGTGGTGGGTTCAAACCCGACCCCGATCAAAAACTGCAAAAAAAAAAAAAAAAAAGTTTTAATTTATTACACTCACTCATAACTATGAATAAAATACCATTCTTTGTCTCTGACCTCTGACCCAGAAGTATCTCTGGAAGTGTGGCTAATTTGATAGCTAGCAAGGAGGATATAATCTCAGATCCTTTACAATCCTGGACGTGAATCCATTCAGACTTTTTCTTTATCCTCATGTTGGTTTTAGAAGATAACTCCTTCAAAAATTGGTCAATTTCACCTATATTGTTGACTCTATTGGCAAAAAGTTATTCATTATAGTCACTTCTTATTCTTTTTCTTTCTCTAGAAACTATTTTTATTCCTGATATTGGTGATTTTTGTATTCTCTCTTTATTGATCAGTTTTGCTAGAGGTTACCACTTTCGTTAACCCAATGTAGGTAGGCTCAGTCGAAATTCCTTGGTACAGTACTGCCAATTGCAGGGGAGGTTAAAATCTTACACCAAAGTCAGCGGTAGGAATGCTGAATAAGAGAAAATGAAAGCATTAAGAAACAGCCAGAAACCATGTAGAAAATTTACCAATGGCCAGCGTCTGAGACCATTTGAGATCTATTAATAATTGTAAAGTTGCAAAGCCAGATGAAATCACACACATGAAGAGGTGAGCTGCTGCTGGTAGTCCTCTTGTGAGAAGAGCATGAGTCACCAAAGAGACCACAATTCATAACCTCATAATAGGTGTGCAGACGAAGAGATCCCCACTTTGATTTAAAACAAAAAGAACAGAACAAAAATATATACTATTCATTATTTCACATAGCTGTCATCTGCTTTTGTTATGTTCCTAAGATATGTCAACATTAAATCACTAATAAACACAATTGACTTTCATAGGTTTGCATAAGCAGTTAAACCAGTGGACACAGTCTTGAAACACAAGCTGTTTCATTTTGAGTTTTACCATTTTGATGTTGTTCTTGCTGTACAAAAACTCATCTATAGTGATTTAACCACAATGGGGTCTTACTCTCCTAAAATGATAAGAAGTTCAAAGGGGGAAAGGAGGAACCCAGGGTTAGTGCAGCAACAAGGTCATGTCATCAGTATTTCAAGCTCTTTCTATGTTCCTGCTTCCATCCCTGACTTCCACCCTCCCAGGGTGAAGAAAAGGGAAGGGGCGGTGCCTGTGTCAGAGTTAGGATATACTCCTTTGTTTAGGAGGCAGAGAAAAAAGGTTAATCCCAGACAAAGCCCCTATTACGGATTGAGTTGTATTCCTTGAAAGGTATGTTGAAGTCTTCACCCATTTGGTACGCCAGAATATTTGGAGATAGGGTCCTTGCTGCTATAACCAAGTTAAGAAGAGGTCATTAGAATGTGCTCTAATCCTAAACAACTAATGTCTTTATGATAAGGGTAGAGGGAGAAGAATGCCCTGTGAAGACACGAAGACACACAGAAGGAAAATGGAGTTATGCTGCCATAAACCAAGTCATCCTGGGGACTCGAAGTAATTCCAGAAGCTGGAAGTGTCAAGGAAGCAGCCTCTTGTGGTGGCCTTGGAGGGAGCATGACCCAACCAATACCTTGATTTTGGACTTCTACCTTCCAGAAATGTGAGAGAATAAGTTTCTGGGTTTAGCCATCTAGTTTGTGGTACTTTGCAGCCCTGGGAAACCAATCTGAGCTGAGTGCGATGGTGTTAATTCCTGAGAACCTGAACTGCACAGGACAGCAGTATAATAGCACCTGCTCAGAGGAAGGTCTGCTTGGAAGTCATCATGGAAGGATAAGGGAATTAGCATTACTAAGCCTCTATAAAGCAATCAGAGCTGAAATAGAGAAGAAATAATTGCATCCACCCATCGAGGTTTTAGCATAGGACAAAGTTTTTTAATCACTACACATGTATATTTATAAAATATTATTTTTTCTTGCTCCTAAGTTAAAATAAATACTTCAGTAAATTGTCATCCTAAAGCTACAATTATAATCTACTTTTTAAAGGGAAATTGTTTACTAAATGGTATATGCTTAAAATTCAATTTTTACAGTTTTGATAAGTAGAATATAAATAAATTTAGCAGTAATTAAAGAGAGTAATACACAAAAGCTACTTTGACATTAAATAGCCTACTAATTGATGGCATTAAACATTTATTTAAGTACTAATAATTATACACGAGTTATATATTTATTCGGCTTGAATCAAATAGATAATAATATATATGGGTATATTGCCTGTTTGTAATACGGCAATGTGTATCATGAGAAAGGGAGGAGGGGGAAAGATAAGTAGAGAAGAAGCCCTCAAGGAAGAAATAGAAAAAAATAGGGAAAGGAAAGAAGAAATTGAGAGGCAAAGAAAAAATAGCGTCTCATGGGAAAAGCAATTAAGAAACAAGTGTCAGTACATAAATAAATAGAATAAATAATGGATCTGATTTCCTGAATTGGAAAACTGCATTTGAGAAATGGTTTTATTTACTTTAAAATATAAAAAATTGAATGCAATCCCAATTATAATACTTCTAATTAAAAATACTAATTAGAAGACTCTGATTTGTGATTCGTATATAAGAAGCTCAGAAGTTACCATTCTGTCCTAATGAGTAAAAGTCCAAACAAATTGAAATATCAGCAATTCCTTTTGGATCTGTAAGAGAGGGAAAGACAAAGAGAGGGCAAAGTCTTCCCCATCGAGAAGAGAGGCAGCAGGCACTTAAAGGAAGTCATGACTTACAGAGCTGACTCACCAACAGAAACTGCTGCGGGAACCAGTGCCTGAAGAGTGATCCAGTGAATTGCTGAGGCTCAGTGTGGACAACCGTGACAGTTAAAAACTTCAGCGGAAACCCAGCCAACAAGTTTCCACACCTTTGTTAGCTTTACCACCAGGAACTCAACCAGGCCCTCATAGTAATATCAGAGAAAAAGTCCCCTCCTGCTTAGGCAGTGGGAGAAGGAAGACGGCCATTCTGAAATACTCCAGAGCAGTCTGTCCTTAACACGCCCTGCCCTCAGCAGAAACTGTTCAACCAGAGGCTAATCTACACTAGTTTTATCAGAGTTGACTGACGTGGGCCAAGGGAAACGCCCTGCTCCAGCCCGGTGGAGCCTTCCACATTGGAGGCAATGCTCAACTTCAGCCCACTTCGGCTTTCCTGTTCCAATAAGGGGAGAGGGGAAACTGAGAAGCACTTCTAAAGTTTACAGTCCAGAGACATACACTCACTAGAAGAGTGAGTGAGACCCAGTCCTGTGTCTACAGGATGCTCTGACCCCCCTTCACACCATAGCATCACATTACTAAAGGCCTACTTAAGGCATTTTCTTTTATGCAGTACATCATATTTGGCCATCAATAAAAAAATTACAAACACATGCTAAAAGGAAAAACAATTTAAGAAAGAGAACCAGACATGCCAGGGATGTGGGAATTATGAGCCAAGGAATTTAAAACACAGATGACTAATATGCTAAGGGCTCTAACAGACTGAATAGATACCATGTGAGACAGATGAACAACAGAATCAGAGAGAAGGAAATCCTAGGAAAGAATCAAAAAGAAGTGCTAGAGATCAAAAACACTGTAACAAAAATAAAGAACGCCTTTAATGGGCTTATTAGTAGACACTGATAGAAGAATCACTGACTTCAAGAATATAGCAACAGAAACCTCTAAAACTGAAAAGCAACGAGAACAAAGACTATTAAAAAAAAAAAAGAGTAGAAGTCCATGTGTGGTGGCATATGTCTGTAATCCAGCACTTTGACAAGCAGAAGGATTGCTTGAGGCCAAGAATTTGACACCAGCCTGGGTAACACCGTGAGACCCCATCTCAACCAAATAATAATAATAATAATAAAACCTAGTCAGGTGTGGTGGCATATGTCCCAACTGCTCAGAAGGTTAAGGCAGGAGGATTGCTTGAGCCAAGGAATCTGAAGCTGCAGTGGGCTATGATAAGGCCACTCCACTCCAACAATACCAGAAGGAGAAGGAAAAGAAGAAAGGAACAGAACAAATGTTTACAGCAATAATTACTGAAAATTTCCCACATATTGATGTCTGATACCCAATCAGACAACACCAACTAGGATAAATGTCAAAAAAAAAAAAAAAAAAAAAAAAGCCTCTACCTATGTCTATCATTTCAAAATAAAGAAAATTATAGATAAAGGAAAAAGTCCCCAAAGAATCCAGAGTTAAAGAAATACCTTACCTACAGGGGAGCAAAGATGAGAATTGTACCTGATTTCTCCTTAGAAATGGTGCAAGAAAGAACAGAGTGGAGTGAAATATTTAAATTGTTGGGAGGGAAAAAACCCTGCAAAATTCTATACCCTGTGAAATTATCCTAAAAAAGTTAAGGAGAAATAAAGGCTTACTCAGACAAACAAAAATTGAGAGAATTTGTTGCTAGTAGATGTGCCTTGCAAAAAAAAAAATGTTAAAATGACTTGCTCCTTACTTCAGAAAGAGAATAAGATAGGTCAGAAACTCAGATCTTTGCAAAGGAAGGAAGAACATTAAAGAAGAAATAAGTAAAGGTAAAATGAATACGTTCATGTTTGTTATTCTTACTTGATCTAACAGATATCAGTTTGTTCAAAATAATAATAGCTGTGATATAATTGATTATACATACTTGTGTATACATCTGTGTATGTATTATGTATGTTTTATATAAGTGAATGAATGGCAGTAATGATACAAGTGACAGAAAATAGGAGTAAGGATTATTTTGTTATTATTAATATAAAGGACTCACACTACTGGTAAAGTAGTATATTATTTGAAAGTGGACTTGGGTTAGTGGTAAATGTATTGCAAACTCTAGACCAGTGTTTTTCAGCTTTTTTTTTTTTTTTTTTTTTTTTTTTTTTGAGACAGTCTCACTCTGTCACCCTTGGTAGAGTGCCATGACATCATCATAGCTTGCAGTATTTACAGCACTCTACTGAGGGCAACATAGTGAGACTCTGTCTCAAAAAAAAAAAAAAAAATTATAAATTGTATGAAGTTCACTTTAAATATAAAGACAAAACTAATCAAAAGTATACAGTACAGGAGTCTACGTGATTTGAAAAACAAAAACAATGACAAAAGAAATCAAGAGTGGGAATATTAATTTCAGGCAAAACAGACTTAAAGTAAGTAAAGTTTTTAAGAATAAAGAACTACTGCTGGAGTGAGAGCAAGATGGCGGCTGAGTAACAGCTTCCTTACAGCTGGGCACCGTGAGCCTGGGGAGACAAGACTCCAGGCATCTCTGGCTGGTGGCATCTGCCTATAATCATCCTTTTGAGGACACAAGGAGTCACGGAGAGACTTCTGGACCCCAAGAGGAGAACAAAAGCGTGGAAAACTGGCAAGTGGTTGCATGTGTTCCATCTAATCCCGCCGGCAGCTGTAAATACAGCAGCAGTGAGACTGCAAACTGGAAAGGCCTTACCTGTGAGCTGTCTTGGTGTCTTTGGACTTGGCACTCAGTTGAACTGCCTTGGGGAGAGCTTGGGCAGAAGTGCAGTGAAGTTTGGGCATTGTCTAGGGCCCCAGACTGAGCCCATCAGAGCGAATAGTGTTTGGCAGTGGACTGCAGGGAGCTACTGTGAAAGAACTGCCCTGGCAAGCTCCACCCTCAGGGTTGCAGAGCAAGGATTGGGTGGGAGCTAGTAATCTAGTGACTGAACAGCCTAAACGCGGAAACTGAGCTGCCTTACAGCCTTAACCCTCAGGGGCAGAGTGAGACCGGTTTTGGCACACTGGTTAAGTTGATAGCCACTGCAGCAATAATCCCAGGGACAAGCACTTTCCTGGGAAAGCTTCTGCTTAGCCAAATTTAGAAGTTTAAAGTGCCTTTTAAGAGGGCTGAAGAGACATTTAGGGTCTCCACCCTGCAGGGTTTGAGAAATCAGCAGAGGCCTCCAGTTGTATAAGCATTGTTATTAACATCTCATACCCCAGAAGATCACCTGTTGCCCAGACAATATTAAACAAGATATATACTGCTTTTTTGTTTGTTTGTTTGTTTATTTTTTGTTGTTGTTTTGTTTTTTAATTTCAACCTTTTACCTATAGATTTTTTTATTTATTTTTTCTTTCTTTTTTTAATCCATTTTTCTAGTTTAAATACAATTTCCCATTGTTGCCTTTTTCAATAATTAAAACTTCATTTTTGCTAGTGTTTCTACCCCTATTATTTTGTTTTTCACCCAATTTTAACCCATAAAGTTTTCTGTTTGCTAGTTTTGGTTTGATTTACAGCATTTTTGTCTTTCCTCTCTATTTGGTGGAGATGGGGTACTGTGTCCGATCAGGCTAGCAAAGAGCTGCTGGCCTCAAGGGAACCACACAACCTGGCACCTGAAGAGGTTGGGTTTTTTTTAAGGTTATGTCAAAGTACCCTACTGTATACCTATATTGCTCTGTCTCCTTCTTTCTGTGCCTGTCTTCTCTTTGTCAATATTCCCTTTTACCCACCCCCTCTCCTTCCCCTTTTTTCTTTTCCTTCTTTCCTTCTTTTTCTTTCTTTTATCCCTTCTTGCTCTTCAACCTTCTCATCCTTCCGGTCCTGTACAAAAAGGACTCATCAAAACCCTAGTCCACAGGCAGGGCAACTTAAAGAGCAAGAGGAAGTGAAAGGAAAATTAGGGCAAGGAAACAGATAAAAAGAAATCACTCATGAGGAAGAATCAGCAGAAAACTCCTGGCAACACGAAGAACCAGTCCAGAACAACCCCTCCAAGGGACCATGAGGTAGCTACTGCAGAGGATTCTACCTATAAAGAAATGTTAGGAATGACAGAAAGAGAATTTAGAATACAAATGATAAAAACAATGAAGGAAATGATGTAAACAATGAAGGAAACTGCCAATAAAGTAGAAAATAACTAAAAGGAAATCCAAAAACAGAATCAAATAAGAGATGAATGATATGAAGAATATAGAAAGGATATAGCAGAGCTGAAGGAACTGAAGCAGTCAATTAGGGAACTTAAAGATGCAATAGAAAGAATCAGCAACAGGTTACACCATGCAGAAGAAAGAATTTTGGAGGTAGAGGAAAAAGTTCTTGAGATAACTCAGATAGTTAAAGAGGCAGAAAACAAGAGAGAGAAAGCAGAATGTTCACTGACGGAATTATGGAACTTTGTGAAGCATTCCAACATATGAATTATAGGAATCCCAAAAGGGGAAGAAGAATGCCCCAGGGGAATGGAAACCATACTACAGAATATTATAAATGAAAATTTCCCAAATATCACCAAAGATTCTGACACACTCCTTTCAGAGGGATATCAGACCCCAGGTCACCTCAACTCTAACTGTGCTTCTCTAAGACACATTGTGATGAACCTATCCAAAGTCAAGATAAAAGAAAAGATTCTGCAAGCTTCCAGGAGTAAGCACCAGTTGACCTACAGGGGCAAATCCATCAGAGGGACTGCAGACTTCTCTAATGAAACTTTCCAAGCAAGAAGACAGTGGTCATCTACCTTTAATCTACTTAAACAGAACAATTTCCAGCCCAGAATTCTATATGCCACTAAGCTAAGCTTTAAAATTGACAGAGAAATCAAATCATTTACTGAAATACAAACATTGAGGAAATTAGCCATAATAAGACCAGCTCTACAAAAAATATTTCAACCTGTTCCACATACTGACCATCACAATGGATCAGCAGCAAAGTAAGAACTCAGAAATTAAAGGACAGAACC
>CAUYPK010144984.1:0-11746 GCA_963574355.1 Loris lydekkerianus
AAGTTCTGCCCCACCCACCATACTCCCCAGACCTCTCGCCAACCGACTACCATCTTTTCAAGCACTTCGATAACTTTCTCACTGGTAGAACCTTTGCCAATCAGGACCTAGCAAAAACGGCCTTTGTTGACTTCATAGAATCCTGAGCACCCAATTTTTATGCCGACGGAATTAATCAACTTGTGTTACGTTGGCAAAAGTCCACTGATTCAAATGGCGCTTATTTTGATTAAATTGAATAAATATTCCCTGAGATATTACAGATTAAAGTAGACTCATAAAAACAAACAAAACTTTTGAAATGACCTAATAGTTGGTCTGTAGTTTCCTTTATTGTTATTATTGTGTCCTTTTCTGTAAACCTGTTCTGTAAAAAGTTTTAATTTTTAAAAAATGAATATACTATCACAGTAATTCAAGTGAAGGATAGGATGGTGGTACATGATGATAAGTGGTAAATAATTTCAAGATGTATTAGGAGCTAAGATCAATGGGATCAGGTTAATTGGTTGACTGACATAGGGAATAAGCAGAAATGAGATGTATTTCTCCTTTATTAAAAATACCAAAGTATATCTACAATTATAATTGATTTTTTTAGATATCCATTAGTCTTAACGGAATGCAAACTTTAAGAGATAGAGAGACAGCAGCACATTAGAACAAGACCTTAAAAATGGCAGCGTTTGTTCAGTTAAAAATAGAGTCTGCACGTCCATTCTATAATAAGGGCTAAATATCATCACTTAAAACTATAGAAAGTACATAGAGAAAAATTAAGATCATTACTCTACTTAATAAAATACGTAGAGAGCACATAATTTGTTAAAAAACAAAAAACAAACAACACTCTGCAGAGTGTAATTAGAAGACCACACAGTAGCACGGGAAAAATAGCCTGAAAAGAGAATATAAGACGTGGCTTTTGGTCTGTAGATGAGTACAAAGTACATATTGTGATGCTGGTTAAGACTTCTAATTTGTTAAAAAGAATGTTTAACTGACATTGCTTTTGACTTTGTCTTTTTGATAAATTGTTACAGGTGGCCATTAGGAGCTCACAATATAATCCACTTAAAATTTATAATACTTGTGTTTTCATCGAACCACTGCTTTCCAAGCATACTGACTTCGAAGGATGCAATGTCCTTAGGGACAGTCCAGGCTACTGTGACAAGATGTGAGAGCAACTCAAATAAAACTGAGACATAGCAAATAAAATTCACCTTAAACCAAAAATAGGTGCACACTTTGCCTGTTATTACATCCCTCTTCTTCACTTTGTACATATAAGCAGAGTAGAATGTTTGTCATCAGTGGAAATTGGGCTTACTCACCATGCTCCATTTTGTGGAATAAATCCATGTATGCAAAATAAAATTATTAAGAAAAACAATTTTCTTTTGTGTATTGTGCAACCCGGAGAGAGCAGCCCTAGCAGGTGATTTTCTGTTACTTCTTCCTTAACACTTATTTACATATTAAAAGCACAATTCTAAAATCTAATCTCAATAAATATTGCATTGTCCACACTATTTGCCACCACCTGCTACACAGTCATAGTCATTTGCTTGTTTTATTATCAGCAGATAAATAAAAGCCCTAAACTTTAACAAAATATGTATTTTTGCGTGCCTGTGTCTGAAATGGCAGCATGAAGTCCTTCCGTGTTCTAGTTCAGGCACACGGCTTAGAACACTCTAAGGTTGTTTACTTAACTCCTTCCTTGTCATCCCACTGAGAATAATCATTTTAGGGGAAAAAAATATTTCTTGAGGTTGCTGAAATGTAATGAACTCTAGGAGGCAGGAAAACTTTAACTGCAGCATCTCTTACCTGGCTTGAGATGAGCGAATGGAATTTCACCAGTGAGAAGTTCCCACAGACACAGAGCGTAGCTGAAGACATCAGCCTTGATGGTGTAGCGAGTGCACTGGGTGAACACCTCCGGGGCCATCCAGCGGAGGTTCTGTGCAGCAACAGACATCACAAGCCCATTACCCAATGCTTAGTTCTTCTGCTACAGACAGTGTTCTCAGTGAGGATTTCCTAAGTGTTCTCCCAGTGTGCTCCAAACATAAATATAAAATGACATCCTCAATGTGTGTAATAAATTCCTTTATATGCACACATAGTGTGTTTATTGAGGTTTTCAATTTCTCAAAGGGAATCTTTTTTGATCATTGGAAAATCATAAAATTCTTAACTTCACAAAATCACACAGATATTTTATGAGTCTGTAGTCAAGTAGCCCTGTCTCTTATGAAATGATTATCCCAGCAGCAGCATGTTTTGGATTATTTGTGATCATCTTTCTCCTTAGAAGCCTGATAAGCTTCAGAATAGCCAACCATGGATTCATCCAGGGACCCTGTGCCTCCCTAGAAGTGAATCACACACTGTGGGAGGCACCTCCTTTGAGTTTTCAGGTTGTAATTTAGGAAGTTACTAAATTAGGCCCACAAATAGTGCTCTCATGGCTGAGGAGAGAAAGGGCTAGAGAGAAGTGTCCAGAATATTCTTATGAAGTAGATTTATCACCAGCAAGATCAGGTCTGTCTTATTTTCTTTGCCCAGATGTGCTATCTCTGAATGCTGTTTTGTGCAATATTGCAGAAATAAAACCTGTAAAATGGCACAAGCTTCTCTATACAAAGGTCTAGCCTCTGAATGATGCTATGTACATTCCTTTCATTTGCAATTACATATTCTGCGGCTTAAAATATTAGTTTCCGTTCTTGAATTCAGATGCATAAAATTTGTTTCTATAGTTTAGTGTACACAATACTAGACTTTGAGTTAGGAGATGAAAATTCTAGTTCTGGTTCTATCACAGACTGAGATACTCTGAGTAATTCTCTTAAGTTTCCTGGACCTAAGATTCCTTAAGAACCAGAGGTGTAAAAACCCCTTTCCACCCTGAAATCCTCTGCTCCACATCTTATCAGTCAACTGTGCCAAACATCTTTGTGTACACGGAAAGAAACCCTTGTTCTTTTATTACTTGTTCTAAAATTTCATGCATAGTTCTGGCTGCTGCTAATTCTTTTGAAATGTCTACCTTATTTTGAAATCATGCAAAATTTCAGCTTTTCAAGAATTTCTTTATTCTGATTATAGTGGTCTTAGGTAATTCCATCACTGAATTTCCACACTGCTTTAAATCTATCTGCTTGTTACTAGGTTTTCTCCACTAGAAAGTGAACTTCTTGAGGTCAAGGACTAAGTTTTTATTCATGTGTTGCCTTTCTGTCCTTTTGCATAATGCCCAACCCTCATTAAATGTTATTGAATGTACACATTAGAGTGCAAGCTAATTACAAATGCACAGACAGAAAAATGGGTGTTGGGGGGCCAGGTTACAGAAAGGAGCCTGCTTAAAATGGGTAAAATTTGCCTGTGCCTTCTGAAATGAGTAAATTTCACCCAGGCGGGGTGCAGTGCAGGGCTTTTCAGGCCGAGGATACCACACTTGCAAAGTCACAGGATGCGAGAGTAAAAGGCATGTTTGGGGATAGCCAGGCAGTTTTTGTGCTGGGCACAGGGGACTTGAGGACATTTGTGGTGAAAGAGGAGGTTCCACGTGAGCACTGGGGCCAGACTGGGGAGGCAGGAGGCTTCTAGGCAAAGGAATTGGATCTCTGCCTGTAGACTGTGGAGCATTAGAGAGGAGAAAAGGAATTGTCTGAGCAACACTACTCAACTGATCTTACAAAGAATGTACTGGTAGACAGGACTGGAATTAGAAATCTAGTGTAACAGTCTAGAAAAGAGATGATGAGGATCTCAACGGAGATAGTGGATAAAGGAGATTTGAGAGGGTTGGATGAGCTTAAACAAAACAAAACAGAAAAAGTGATTGAGTAATGTGTAAGCAGAAACAAGAAAGGGAAAGAATGAAAAATTACTCCAAGCTTGGTAATTAGTTGTCACCAGCAGTGCAGAAGGAGGAGTGCACTTTTCACTGGGTGGAAGAACGGATGAGGCAGGGAAGAGGAGGGCAGGTGATGAATTTGATTTCAGATGTTTCTGAGTATCATTACCCTTGCTTCAGACGTTATGACTTATTTTTACTTAAACATTCATACCTGACTATACTTCCTATTGCCTTATAACATTAAAGGGGACCATGAATAGTTAATAGACGCTGATGAGCCACTACTTTTATAGTTAGTCACCTATTAACTGTTCCTGTAAGTGCTAAGGGGATCTAAATATGAAGTGCCCACCATGTACTTTAGTTATATTTGAAACATATTCTGTATTATTTTATCTGTAACATTTTCCACATATAGATCTTACTTATAATATTTCTCTAGCAAAGCCTTGAAATAGTTATTTTGGGTGCTTGCTAAATATAAAAACATAAGACATTATCCTGCCACCACAATAATGACATTCCTTCCCATTAAAGCCACTCCCATCTTTCTCCCACTCATGCTGAGTTTACACATTTTAATTGGTTTGTAATTATAGCAAGCACAAGCAGCACAAACCCCTGGTTGTTTTGTCATGTTGTCTTCATCCAGAGACTGCAGAAATCTTGATTCTGAAGGAAAGAGAAAACAAATTCATATCAAAGGAAATGTCTCAAAACTAAGGGCAGAGAAAGCAGCTAAAATTTTGAGACCTCATAAAACCTTTGTCTTATTCAAATTCTCACTTCCTTTCTCTTGGCTGGGGATATCAAAGAAGAAAAAAATAGACAGAAATAACAGATTTTCAAAATGTAGGGTCACTGAAATCTGAACAACAGAGAGGGATAGAGCTGTCGGTGTGAATGGATGTCACTTAGGGTATTACTCATGGAAATCTCACCTCCAAAGTCTGCCACCACCGCATGCCCATCCTCATAAAGAAGAATATTATGACTGTTAAAAAAAAAAAAAAAAAGTAGACTTGGAGTAAGTTTTGCTATCTCCTCATTCACCTGGCCCCTTAAGAAAGGTGACAACAGACATCATTTGTTTATCCCAGAGACTAAAACATGCTCCCAAAGGCTAACTGTAATTTTCTCCATTTTGTTAATTCAAAAGAGATACTGTATTTATAAAATGTTAGCATGGTCTGACACTGACATTATAAAGAATTCCTACTTTAGCTAAATCTTCTATACTTGTCAAGAAGACCCATAGCTGAAGATCTGCTTTTTAGACTCATTTGCTAACCATTGCGGTTACAGGGTAAGGGGCATCTAAAGGCATCGGGAGCCTCTTAGTATCAGAGAAAGAGAGCCCGCTTGCCGGAACCACAGGCAGGAGGGTGGTTCAAGGCAATGCCTGAAATGAAGACAGCAAGAAGGCTCTGTATGGAAAATGCCTTGAACAATACACTCTAGCTGCAATCTTAAAGGGAGTGTTTTAAGGTCTGTGGAATGAAGCCAGATAAACCACTTTTAAAGGTTTTGAGGAATAAAGTATAAAGGTCATCAAAGTCTCCTTTCTAATCCTGAATTCCTGCTAGATTAAGAAGAGTGTTGGAGGAGGTCTTACATGTTCTCACGGCAAAATAAAGGTCAATATATGAGGTGAATGCTAAACAGCCCAAGGGGTAACCGTTTCACAGGGTCTGCATGTATCGTATCACTTTTTGACTATAAGTACATGTAGTTTTATATTTGTCAGTTATACCTCAAGACAACTGGGAGGGGGGAGTGATTTCTTAAAGAAGTAAATCAAACCCCGGATCATCCAAAAGAGAGGGCATTCTTCCCACCAATTAGTGAGCTGAGTTGTGGACTATCTTACAGACAAGCATATGACGCCCCAACATCATCTCCAAATGCCTCTTGCTGAATGTCTTTGATGCCCATTTCACCTTTGGTTGCAAATGAACCATTTTGTTATTAGGAGAATCCCACTGGATTTTTAAAAATACATATAGACTAAACTACATTTATCTTATAAAAAAGTATGCACTGTCCTCATAGCTTTAATCACTTTGCCTTATGATCAAATAAGAATACTATTAATTTTTAGTACTGAGTGAGTCCAGTATGATATTGAATCATTTATATAACTTCTTTTTGGCATTGACATCGCCTTTATAAGACAGTTACTTTTGAACTTATACTGTGATTGTTAATGATTTTATCTTTGGAGTATAATCTGTTCAATTACGGAAAGTCTAAAACGTGTTCAAGTCACTTTTCTTGGAGTAGCACAGTGCGGGAATATTGCAGGATGTCAAAACAAGAATCTGAAAAATGTTCTTTCTAACCACAAATTACTAATTGATACATGTGATGAGAAAGAAAGTGTTATGTCTGAGAACACTTCAGCCTCAGGAGCTCTATGAAAATTCAAATACAACAAGAAAGGTATATCTAAATGCGGTGCCACTGGATTCCCTACGGGATTTGGAAGAATTTCATTACTATACTCCCTCAGCCTATCAGGGGATAATTAGTGCTATATTTCACATATTTCCTTGATCCACATTCTGAGCACAGATTCACCGATCACATTAAAGTTCTTTACACATAGCATTGTTTTGTTAATTCCATTATTTTATTATTAACTTCAATCAGTTATCTATAGCAGTGGACATCAAAATGTTTTTAGCAGTATGACCTTAATACATTTAAAAAAAAAAAATTTGCAGGTAGATCTGCTCTAGTTAAATATAGGAAAAAGCTCACTTTTAAGACCCTTCTTACAGATAAGCATATGAGGCCCCAACCAATTAGTGAGCTGAGTTGTGGACTATCAGCTCAGTTGTGGGCCCTTCCTAAAAGCCTTTTTTTTTTTTTTTTTTTTTTTTTTTATACAGCAGCTATGAAGGCAATGCCTCTAAAGCATGTTCTGGAGAAGCCTCAAATAAGTTGTATTTCTAGGGCCTATTTTATTTGAACTTCTTCCAAAATAAATAGTACATGTTACTAAGAGTGATCACATCAGCTACATGGAATGGTTAGCAAAAAGCTATTTAAGTAAATGTGGTCACTAGGCCCGTTGGTGCAGGATGGCACGAGACAGGCTGCGTCAGGAGGCAGGGATCGGATCTGGTTCATTGATGTACCTCGAGCATTTTTAGCACACCACTTTTCAGATAGAAGTATTCAATAAACATTTTCTGAACAAATAAATTCATGAAAAGAAACTGAAAATAGATCCCACTATTTCAGGTAACAATCAGGGCTTGTAAGGACAAAGATTGAATTGTTTAATCACTAAGTACTCAATGACTACCATTCATCAATCTATAAAGGAGTATTTAAAATTCAGAGAACACTAAGCTGGAAAAGCCATTAGAAGTCATCTAGTTTATCCCTCCTCATTTCTATAGAAGATGTCCAAAGCTCAGAGAAGTCAAGGGTATCACCAGAGCCTCACAGACCGTGGCAGTGCAGATCTGGAATTCGGAGCACCCACGTGGTAACATCTCAGATGTTAGAACAATTCCTAACAAAGACTCGGCAGTATTTTATATGCATGTTCTACACCTCACCCCTGGCCCATACCTATGTACTTCTCTCCAGAGCATACTATTTACTTTCCTCACATCATCACAGTACTCTGGGAGATGCAAACTAACACAAGCTGTTGATTTCGTCTTCAGGGGACTTTTGATATGCTGGTGAAAAGATGAATGTTTTCAAAGAAAAGAGTGTAAGTTAGGAAAAGGATTAGCTTTGAGGGAGCATTGAAGGACTGTCAATTAGTAAGTGTGTAAATTTGTGCTGAGGCTTTGCCTTGTGGCAGGAAATTTCCTATCTGCTGGGTACAAAGTGGTGAACAAAACAGACAAAGACTGAACTTACAGTGTCCTGCAGAAGAGAGGAGGCAGGAAGAAAAAAAGGAGGAAAGAAGTGCAAGTTGGGGAAGAACCTGGCAAAGGCCCAGGTTGAAAATGTGTGTGGTATGTAACAGGAGTTATAATGGGATTATAATGAAACTGTTCCTACTAACTGGAGAGTCCACCCTGAAGAATGAGGGGGTTGTGGAGTGGGAACAGGGGTGTATTTCTAGGGAATTTGAAAGGCAGAGGGCAAGTCTGGACTTGATGCAGGAGGTACCAAGGGGCTAGTACTGGTTACTATGGTCTCTGAAAGTGAAGAGACAGGTATTAAAAAATAATTTTAGGCACTGGTTACCAAATGACTAAAAAGCAAGATAGCATATATAAGAGGAAACAGAGGAACCCATCAGAACCTCTGAGATAAAGAGAGAACCAGGTCTGGAGACAGTGTAGATATAGAGGAGGTAAAGAACAGAACAAGCACAACCTTTAAAATCTTAGTTTGACCTTCTAACTACAAAGAAATGATAATACACAATGAGAAAGCGCCATCTTATCAGAAAGCCTGGGGATTGTTATGAAGAGGATAGTGGCTGAATTGGTAAGGTATGGACCTCGACTAAAGTCAGAGTTATGCTTGGCAAGATTAAACTCATAAGATATATAACCATAACACTTATCAAGTTGAAATCACAAAGCAAACACTTATAATTCATGAACAATAGCAAATCCAAACAAAGGACAGGTCAGCAAGTCAGGAACACAGTTATGAACATGGCGTTGCCAAATGAGGACACCTCAGAAAGGTCTAGAACAAATGGGATTCCGTACTCACTGCAAGATGGTCTTTTGGATTTGTCTGCCCCTTCTCTAAATACTTAGTAACAATGAGAACCACGTTTTAGACCTTCCTCTCAGATCCTTCCTTCATTTTGCTCAGTAAGCCGTGCTTCCTACTTTGAATGAAATAAATGAAAGTTGTAGGTGGGGGTCATGCTGCCAGGATCTGTGCTGATCAGGGGCAGCACCAAGGCCTGGGTGGAGTGACATTCCGAGTCAGGGACGTCCTCTTAAGGGTCATCCATGTTAGAGTTGGAGATACCCAGGGAAGGAGAAGAGCTCGGAGTTGGGGTCACCAGAAGAGGTGTGACAAGTATTAGTGATGAGTTCAAGAGTCTACCACTGCCAGATGTTGTGAGCGACATGTTTCAGACCAGTGAAAATTGTGGGATGGGACAGCGGCAAGGGAGAGGGTGCTGATGTAGAGAAAAGGGAGTAAATATGGGATAAGCATAGGGTGAGGGCCTCCAGTGGGCAGGCACTGGTGTTTTCCACACTTTTCCTTTCCTTGTGGAGTCAGTATGTGGTTGGTATTAGGATCCCTATTTTACTGATGGATAATTGAGGGTCAGATGGGTAGAGTCACCCCTAGTAATCGGTGGAGCCAAAGCCTGCCCTTTTTAGGAGAAGCTGCTTCCCAAAGCAACTAGACCCCAAGGAGGAGTCAGGATTGCTCTAATTAGGAGTGGGACAGAAATTCCAGAAATTCTGCTTGGGTGAAGAAAGCCCCACCAGACAACGCCAAAAATACCTGTTTTCGATAATAAAGTAAGGCTACGGGGCAGAAGTCAACAAGCTTACTGGAAATAAGTCTGTCTTTTCCTCTCTGGCCTCTTCTCAATTCCTATTCCCAAGTGGCAGGACCTGCTTGGACTGGCGGGCTAGCTCATCTCACTACTGACAGGGCCGCTGGCCTGTCAAATTCAGATCCGAGGGGTCTGATTCACAGAGCTACATCCGCAAAATGTTACCAGGTGCACAGAGGTGCTCTGCTGTTGTCGGTGGCAGAAGACTGCCTCTGTCTCCCTGGATTTTATAGAAAAGCAAACAGAAACAAATAAACTTCACTGGTGGCCTTTTGAGGACAAAGAGGTCTGAGAATCCCCGTCATCTTTCTCTTTCTCTCTCCTGATGAGATTTTCCCTGGCAGTGAAGCACTTTGTCTGCCGGGCCAATTCTGCAGGCCAGACCGCAAGTTCCCTGCGCACAGGGAGTGTGCCCCACTCACCGGCATGTCACACGTGGGCAGTCTCTTGAAGGGAGGAGTGACAGTCTGAGCCTGCTGTGTCTTGGTGGTAAAAAGATTATTAGACTTATTTCTTTTTAGCTTGTTGACTTCTGTCTCATTACTTCACATTCATGATTAAAAACAGGTATTTCTGGCATTGTCTGGCAGGCCTTTCTTCACTCAAGATTCTTTTCTCCTAGATGGGCTGAAGTGGAAGCTCAGCCAATTAACTCTCCTAGTTTCCTTTCTCTGCTGTGAAGGCCAAGTTCTCCGCTAGAAAGTGCAGGGCATGCCTTCAGAGAGCCTGCAGTCTGGGAACGCAACGTCAACTGAAAGGAAGAAAGATCATGGTATGTAATCTAGAATTTAAAGTGGCTTTCACCTTGAGAGACCTACAGAATAATACAGCCAATGTAAAAGTTTGTTATGAAAAGACTGTTGGCTAACAGGAGGAAATGGTCTCTAACAGACAGCATGGACAGGAAGCAGAGTGTGGGACAAGGCCTGCCATCAGAGGACAATGCTTAGCACCTTGCGTTTGCTGCTACAAGTCCCGAATAATACTTGAACTTCAAGAACTCTTAATTGTGAGTGGAATGACAGAAATTAAAAGGAATAATATTTGAAACTTTTAAAATTCTGAATTGCTAAATAGATATTCACCATTATTAACACACTCAAGACCTAGCTTACAGACTGTTTATACACCCTAAATGCAAATGCACTTTGTAAACCATGAAGCCGTATGCGTTAGGTATTAAGTGACGAGTCTTGGAAGCAAAGTGAATTCCTGACTCAAATCCCACAACAGAAACTGAATTTCATGTGGAACATTTCAACTCGCTCTTAGCTCTAGAGAGTCTCTTCTCCTTCCATCCCTGTTGTCTAATTGTACAAAACTCTTGCGGGTTTGACTAAATGACTGTATTTCACCTGAAGGAATCTTTGTTCCCTGACTGCTTTGATACCACAGTATCTGGACTTGGCCCCAGCTTTGTCTTTCACCATGAAGCAAATGATTTGAGTCAATTGTTTGTGTAACAGAAGTGAGTATTTCTGTCTTTGAAGTGTCTGTCTCTCACAGATTACTGCACAGTGATGTTCTCTTAACCATAACAATGCATGCACTTAGGGAATACAAAATATAACTGAGGGCAACATTTACTTCATCCAAAGAAGTGATGTGAACAGAATCCATGCTCAGACCTTGAATTTTTTTCTCCTTCAGTAACACAGTTCACTTTCAGAAAAGAATAAGCTGTTTGCAATGTGGTGTGTGTGCGTGTGCGTGTCGCTAGGAGTATGTCTGCATTCAAATCTTTTAACTATTTTCCCTAGCTTTCTTTCCCACCAGAAGTGAATGCAACTTAAATTCTGCTGGTTCCTTTCTATAAAAGAAAATTTCCCCCCAACCTCAGAACTGAATTAATTTAATGAAGTCATTATGTAAGGATCATGAGTCTTTTCATTTTAATTGCCTGTATTGAAAATTTACCTAAAGTGCTCAAATGATTCATAATCAGTTGGTTATGCACTGTAGTCAAATACTAATTGTCACTATTAATCAGACTGGCCTGATTATTAGACCATTTTCTGATTGTAATATTTTTTTTTTTTCAGAGCTACAAGAACTAAAGTTCACGGTGGCTTAAAAGGATCAAGGTGACTTGTTATTCTTCACTATCATTAGAAGTCTTTTTTTTATGAAAATAAGAATTTATCTTTTGTCATAATGTCAAAGACAGAGATCTTTAGTTATCATATAAACAGAATAGTTCTATTCAAGTAATAAACTACAAAGCACCTATAAACTTTTAAGAGAAGATTTATCTGAGAAATCTTGTAAAATCCACAGTCTCAATAAGTTCTTTTTTTTTAAATTGGAAAAAATATATTATAATAAAGGGAAATTACAAACATATTTCACTTATAAATGAG
>CAUYPK010144985.1:0-10402 GCA_963574355.1 Loris lydekkerianus
CTCCTACAAAAATAGCTTGTCTCATTTTTTGCATCAAGGCCCCTTCTTTGTGCAAGCTGGTTGCATGCAAGCTTCTCTGTGCAAAGCTGTTTGCACAAAGTCTGGAAGCTTGAAAGAATGCCAGACTGCAGGCCCTCCACAGAGATGGGGTCTCATTATGCTGCTCAGGCTAGTCTAGATCTCCTAGCCTCAAGTGATCCTTCCACTTCAGCCACTGAAAGAGCTAGGATTAGAGGCTTCAGGCACCGTGCCTGGCCTCTGAAGTATTTTGTTTGTTTGTTTGTCTTGAGAAAAGATCTCTCTCTGTTGCCTAGGCTAAAGCCCTATTCTGATTTTTTTTTTTGTTTTAATGCTTAAACATTATATTGATTTTTCTTTTTTTTAATTTTCTATTTTCTATTTTCTTTTCTTTTCTTTTTCTTTTTTTTTTTTTTTGCAGTTTCTGGCCAGGGCTGGGTTTGAACCTACCACCTCTGGCATATGGGGCTGGCGCCCTACTCCTTTGAGCTGCAGGTGCTACCCTATACTGATTTTTTTTAATGCTTAAACATTAAAAGTTTAATACCATTTAACCGGTAAACTGTTGTAAGAAAGAGTGAGATGAGAAAGAATAGACTATATTTCTTCAGTGTGTAATGTAAGTAAAGTGTAACAATAAATTATATTAATGGCATGCTTGCTATATATATAAATGATGCATCTGTTTTTATTAAAAATTATAATATTTTCATACTGCATCATATACAAATTTGATATCTCATTTTTGACTAAAATCCTGTTTCTAGGAGTCTAGACAGTAACGTTTATGAAAGTGATGAACTACTGAATGGTATGGTAGGGGGAGGAACTATGGTATCACACAGAAGTCAGCAGAATTTATGTTTCTTTCTTCAAGTTAGAATATATTTGCAGCTACAACCCCAAGAAAGACATAAAGGTTTTACCTCAATTGCAGAAGTCCATAAAGAGACAGACTAATGAGAACTCATATTTTAAGTAATGTTTCTCAAATTATTGAGCATGCCCAACTTTACCAGAAGCATCTTAAGGTTCTATTATAAATTTGTGTCAGAATTTATCAGTGGACCTTAGGCTATGTATGGTAATGACATCCAGGCGAAACACTGATATAGAGAAAGTCAGTGAGACTGCAAAACACTGTCATTTCTTGGTGGAAATATGAGTTCTACAACCATTATTTTGCAGATCTAATTGAATTTAGCCAAACTCTATAGTTATTAATAAACAAAAAGCTGCACATAAAATAAATTTAAGCAATTATATGGGACTGGGCACATCTTGTAACTAACAATTAGATACCTAAACAAAAAGAAAATGATGTTTTAGTACAGACCATTTTCATATATTCTAACAAGGACATACAAATGAGAAACAGATCTTTTAAAAATAGAATATAAACTACACTAGAGCAGATAATGTCCCTTATACCTGTGTATTAAGAATGTCTAAAATAATAAATATATCTCTCTTTTTATTTTGCCTGTCACCAATGAAGCCCCCTTTTATTCTCCAAAGTCTTAAGAGGTGGCAGAACCATCACCTATTTTAGTTACTGAATCTACCATATACTCACTTTTTCAGCCTCTCTAGCAACTAGAGTTCAGGCACCTAGTCTTCCCCAAATAGATCAACCCCAGATATTGAATTTGGCACTAATTAACGAAAATAAAAGCAGGAAATTGGGAGAATTATTTGTTTGTGATTTTGTAGTTATAGGAAAACTAAGTTCCTAGGGCAACAGAGATGGCAAGATTGTGTTGGTGGTGTCTTTCTTGCAGGTTGAAGCAGTGGTGATCCTGTTCTCTGTTCTCTGCAGTGGTGATCCTACCACACTGCAGCTACAGCCCAAGTGTGGCCTTAGCACCTGCTCCTACAGCCTCTGATCCTGGTTATGGGAGCCAGTGGTTATGGGAGCCAATTAATATTCTTTTACGAAATTCATTCTCTGCTTCAAGCAATCTGAAATACTCATGCTAATGATTATGATCACTGATAGATGGATATAATAGAACAATTGTAACAGAAATATTTTTATTCATGTAAAGTTTTCAAATATACCTATTTTATACATTATTGAGTTATTTCTGAGTTATGCATTTTATACAAACATTAATATATGTTAAGAGTATATTACATGTAAATTGTTCTCATATTCTGCTGCAGTGTTAAAACAAATAATTTCTATTGCAAAGAATGCTGTCTATATTGGCTATATTATTCATTATAATTACTTTCAGCTAATTTAAATCTCAGAAATATTTTGATGTTAAGTTTAGAGAAAAGACAAAAATAACTCAGAAATTTTAAATTATTTGTTCAAGGTCACAAAGCCAGGAAATGGCAGTAAACTGTCTATCGCCCTGTGTTTTCAACCTCTATTATGTTGCCTTTAATATGATTTCCAAGGAAGAAGAAAACAAGTATCTATCTAAAGGGAATGCTAGTATTTGATCATGTAAAATAAGATTAGAGAATGCTGACTTTAGGTTTAAGATTATATATCTACATCTACATGTATGTCTTCATTTACATCTGTCTTCGTATCTATTTTAATATTTGTCTATACATTTTCAAAGAGTTTTACAGGCCCTCGACAGCCCATATATTTTCTTTGGTGTCTTTTTGAAATACCTGTGTCCAGAGAAAGCTCAGAGAAAATATATTGACTCATTCTTAAAAAGGAAAAAAACAATCCACATTACTACTACACTCAAATTTTGATAAAGTTCTGAGAGGGAGAAGGACAGATAATGAGGAAAACATTTATTCCATTTTCAGAAGCTTATTTATGATTTTGCTTCATTGTAGCCTAATACAGTTTTAGAGGATGATGTATAAAGGAATAAGCAAATGTCAACTGTCACAAAATGGCCAAAGTTTTCAGCAACATGTAGAGATATGAGGCTGAGAATGAGAGGGAGTGTTTCTTACAAACAGCCACTGCTTTTTGCTAAATTTTCCTGTCCTGCCCTGAGTACACCTTAGACTCCCACACTTGTTTCCCCCCAAAGCAGATCCTCAAAACTGACGGTGGAGTTTGTGTCCAAATCGTATTCAGTTCATTTGATTTCTGAGTCTCAACAGCTCTTAATGCTTCTAATGTTTTGTAGGCTTCCTGCAAGCCACTCGTGGAGTCTACCTCAGTAGTGTGCCCTACAGCCTGTATTTGGTCACTTACTGAAAATTGATGTTTACCTTTGGTAAGGGAGCCAATTCTGTTTTCTAACTCATACATGTACCATCAAATTTGAGGCTGTTTTCATACTCAGTTGTTCAACACACCCAAGATATCAACTTACACTCTTCATTCCGGAGCTGTTGTCTATCCCCACAAGACCTGAGCCAATACACAGACAAGCACGCACACATACACACATACACACACACACACACACACACACACACATATATATATACACACACACACACACACATACACACACACATCTGCATTATTCTAGCTTCCAAATATCTTCCCATTTGCATTAGTTATTTGAAAACATAAAAACATACTTGGTGATAATTAATCAGTCGTTTAGAAGGAAATTAACTTGGGGTAGAATTGAACTTTTGAATTTCAAACTGCTTCCAGCCTATAACCTACTTTTGTGTAGAACCTATAGCTTTTTAACATACTGTGGGTGTGAAACCAGGAAGACCCTCTTGAGAGCCAACGGCTATAAACCATCCGTGCCTGACACACTCTAGCTCTCAGAGGTTCTCCTGGCAGTTACTATTTTGACACATAATCCCACTTCTTTAAGAGTTTGTCAGAGGCACTGGAAGATCTTCACAGGCCACTGTTAAAGAGGGAAAAAAATTAACTGAGAAGAGTCATAATTCTACCTACTTCACTTCAGCCTAAAGGAAAGAAAAGGACAAAACCATCCTTAACCTTTATAATTCATTTGGAATATCTAGGTGGCTGACAAGCAGACATACAGTGTTCTGAGAAATATAAATGTACCTCGAGCTGAAGGTTTTAGCAGTCCTGACATAACAGTACAGGGTTTTAGGAGAGCAGGAGTGAGTATTCAGAAAAATCATCAATTATACAATTTATTAGATTGTCTTTTAGAAAGTAATATTCTTTTTAATTGCACACAATCTTGTCAGGAATCTAGAGTAGAAAACTATGTGCCCTTTTTTGGCCCTATCCCATCACTGTGGATTAGAAGTCCAAATCTCTATTGGCCAAATGCCAGGATAATTTAAGGCACTATAATTACAGAGCTTGGAGCTTTCAAAGGAATTAATGATCATAGCTCAAGAGGATGAATCAAAGTTTGGAGATGTATGCTATCAGCCTGTTCCTTTTCTTTGCAGGAATAATATTCTTTTTCTTTCTTTTACTCTTTTCCTTTTGGACTAGTATAAGCCCAAATTCCTGGCATTGAGATACACCTGAGGGCTCCACTTGGTTCCCTAGCCTGAGACCTTTACTTTCAGGAACTGGAGCTTTATGGAGGGTTAATGATAGAAAAACATATGGGCGTGGTGTCACTTCATAAACCTCCTTTTGTACTTGTGATCCCCGCCCCTGCACCTAAGGAAGAAATCTCATGTTAGCTTTATGTAGCTGGAATCTCTATGCGGAGTCATTAGTTCTGGAGATACGAAGAATAAATCCATGGACCAATGAGTAGTCAAGAGGACAGATTTTACAGATAGATAGATATTAATAGATAGATAGATAGATAGATAGATAGATAGATAGATAGATAGATAAAATGAAAGAGGGGAACAGAACATCTGGTAGCAAAGAGGGGACCCGAGTGGGTGGCCCCTTTGGGACTTCTGTCTAGGGTTTATATACTGCTTTTCTTATCCTGAGGGCAGGGAGCTCTGGGGAGATGGAATGTATGTCTGGAATATGTCACAACAGTTTGGCACCAGAGACCTGTGGGCAGAAGTAAAGTTTTAAACTGTCATTATGCAGAGGAATATGGTCCCACCTGAGGATGGCCTGTGCTCTGGGAGGGGCATTAGAGTGTATTCCCTGTTCTGGGAGTGTCAGCCCTGTTACAGGTCAGTGGCTATTAGGAGCTCATTTGAGTCCAGAGAATGCAGCCTGCAAAGAGCCTGCTTAGGCCTGGAGATAGCCCCTACTCAAGGCTGCTCAGGCCCAGAAAAATGGGAATTTGTGTCCAGCCCTGAATAGGGGAATCCTGTATCATTTAGTTTTCCATTTCTCCTGAATCTTTTCATTCACATATTTGCTAAAGATAGGTAATATAATAATAATTGGACTCAGGTTTGGTTATTTGTGGAGGATTAGGTTAAAAAAAGGGGTCTGCTTTATGAATCCCTCAGGCCTACATTATTCAGGGAGAAAGGAAATCATGATTTGTTCTACTTAGTTTATGCAGATTTTATATTAGAGAACAGAGTTTTGCCCAGTAACGGAGTGATAATTTGCCTTGAGTTGTTTGTCAGGGATTTCAAGAGAGAAGTCATGCATCGAGGGAAGGATCTGGAAATTCCCATATGTCATGAGATCCTCAAATCCATGATTTCTATCCCTTTTAATAGCTACCGACTCCATAAGTGGTGTTTTACAGAGATATAAACTGTAGAAAGCAATATATTCGTTACAACTCTTCAACAAAAGGCTTCATCGGCTCCTTTAAAGTTACTTCCCGTTGTGTGGAGCTTCTTTATTCCAGATTATGCCCTTCATTAGGCGGTCTGCGCAGGGTGGGGGAGGAAGGTATAGCCGTTTCCACCTGACACTGAGCACTCTCCTGGCAATGCTCTCTCTAGCACACCCTTCCAGTTGGCCAAGGCTTTGTTAGTCCTGCATTGTTGTTCATCATTTTTCTCTGACAAATCCTGCTGCCTCTTCCTTTCTGTTAAAGATATTTTTGCTAATAAACATCTTGAATTCCAAACATTATGTCAGTTTCCACTCTGGACAATCCAACCTGTCATATATTCTATTTGTCTGTTATATACATATACATCTGTTATTTATATATTAAAAAAACCAAATTGATATGTAAATATGTGTGTGTCTCTATGTGTGTGTGTGAACTTTTCTTGAAAGCAGAAGAAACTGACCTCTTGCCTTGGATCTTCTTGCAGTCCTATTTTAGGAGCTGTGGGATGTAAATAATAAACCAAAGTAAGCAGCATTTCTGCTTCCTAAAGGTTTTGGATTCCTTTCTCTGCGTTATTCCAAAAGAATTTCAGCCACTTAAAGTATAGCATCAGATGCTGATGTTGGGTCTGTTTGTATTAGCCACCACAGCTAGTGTTCAGAGCCACAAAACATTCAATACTACCATATTCAATACAGAGTAGGCCTTTTTTTCTTTGAGGCAACTTAAGTTATATGAAGGTTTGATAGCCTAAAGCCACTTGAAGGAAGGAAGGAGAGTTAAAAGGAATGATCTAATTAATAAGAACTCAGGGAGCAAAATTAGCATAATCAGTACTGCTTGCTTCTGAAACTATCTCTTCTATTGGATCTCATATAAAGAGTTGGTAAATTAGAAAATAAAAAAGTGCTGATGACAAAGCTATGCGCAGTTATGCCTGAATGCAAATCAGCAAGAAAGAGGAAGGCAGGGGCTGGAGAAAGAGAGAAAAGAGAGAAGAAAGGAACAGAAGAGAGGAGAGAGAAGGGAGATAGATGTTGAAGCTTTGAGAGGTGATTATATTTCTCTGGGTCTCCAGGACCCTTAGTGATAAATTAGTATTGTCCTAGAAAATACTGTGATAGTGATGTCAGTGTTCATTTCTGAATATTTAGAAACAACTGTAAAGTCGGTGGTTATATCTCACTTATATCAACCATACAATTATCACAGAAATGTTAGCTAAATGTTGAAATTTCATCTAGTTGTTACACATTGTATCTTACTGTTTCCCTCTTTGGAGAATATAGTCTGCTCTCTCTTCCCTGAAATATCTCAGTAAACACGCAGAGTTGGATTTGTCCTATGTGACCCTCTAGTTGTAGCCCTGCTGAGTAAATCAGTACCAATCCCCAGATCCCTGGATCACTGGCCTTAGAGGTTCCCATACAGATTTAATTAAATTAAATGTGCATTCAGTGGTACCACCCGTATTAGATCCTCAATGTTCGGTAGCCCGTGAGATTATGCTGAGGTTGATGTTATGTGACTGGTACAGTTGTCCCCTCTGTACTTTCATCTTCACTTCCTGGTTACTCTGTATTGTCTCCTACATTCTCCCACCATCTAAAGCCACAGGATTACGCAGACCTCCGAGGCTGTGCTCCTGATGTTTGCCTCTACTCTGCGTCCATCACTCCTCCTTTCCATCCTTTCCCTTTGCTTCTTTCTTCTCTCTCAACCTTTTTTGTTTCATGGTTCCACCACTTTCTCTAAGCAATTCTTTTCCATTTGGGGCTTCCAATTTGCTCTCCAATTCTGCAGTCCCAGTTCTATCAAATATTGTTAAAGGCTGAATTTTTGAAATTCTTTTTCTCATGGTGAATGAAATAGACTATGGAAACGACAAGGGCTGACCTGTGGAAGTCATCAGTTCTGTTCTCTCCTCCCTTTTTATTTAAAAATAAACATTTCATTGGCAGAAGAATAGCAGAATAATGAGGGCACTCCTTAAAGAGAAATGAAGAGATGGAGGTAAAGCAACGTCTTCTATAATTACAGTGACGTTAGTGCAGTAACTGCTCTTTGCAGTAGACGGTTTCTGTCCCTTGTGCCTTCAGTTCCAAAGTGAATGATGAGGAAACCGTAGTCAGAGTGACTGGGCACCTTCTCTCAGAGATTTCTTACATGCAGTGGGGAAGGAAGGGACCCGGGTCGTCGGATGGAACGGGGTCCAGTGTTCATCCCATTGGCACAGTGTCCTGTGTCATTAGCCTCCTGCAGACATGTGTGAAGAAATCAAACACGACAGTGTGTAATTCAAGCTGCCACTGTTTCTGCCAGCTGTAAACGAGGGTCTGGTGGTAGGACAAGGGTAAGGACAGTCAGGGAAAAGTCCAGTGGCTTCGTGTGAAATACTCTGCTTTATTCATTACACCATGGGGCCTGGACCGTGGTACTTCTTGAAGAATGAAGTAATAGCGTGAGCAAAGGGCTTCTTCATTTTGTCAGTGGGAGTCTGGGAAGAGGACCTCTCCGAGACACTGCACTCGGTTGGACAGATCACTCAAATCTGCCTCTGTCCCACCTAAAACCACATTCTGCCTTATTTTGGCAGAGTCCATTGAGTGACTAATGTCACAGACTCTCTGCAGAGGAACGGGGCTCCCCTTGTGGTTCTGGGGCACACTAGTACAGACATGCCGGATCCTTTCCCTCTCCAAACCTCAAATTCCTCGTGTGTAAAATGAAAGAATAAAACTAGGACCGTTTTTAAAGGATTAATTGAGGTACAATACATGCACTTAATTTGGTGCCCAATAAACACGCATTCTAAACACCATTGTTATCATCATTATTAAGTTATTTCTAAGCTGTGATGAAAAGGCCACATACTTGCAGCGGTTCTCAACCTGTGGGTCACAACCCACAGAAACTATATTAAAGGGTCGCAGCATTAGGATGGTTGAGAACCACTGCTTTATGGGTTTAAATAGATGTGAGTTCAAATTCCTCTCCTACCAATTACCCACTGTATAAAAATGAGCAGAGAATTTATCTTTTTCTGAGCCAAACATTTCCTGGGTTTCCGGTATATTATTACCCTGTGGCTGCAAAGTGAAGATTAAATGTCAGACACGTCAGGCTTACAGACGACACAATGCCTGACAGATGGCAAGGAGTCAGCAAAAGCTCTCTTCTTGCCGTTTGCTTGAACATCTAATAATCTGAAGTTTCGGCAAGAAGGATTTTGGTCACAGCAGCCCATCAGCCATGCTAGGGAGGAAAATAGTGCTTTTAAACTTGGTGCTGTCCCCACTGACCACTCTTCACATTTTCCTAAGCATCGTGCAGACATAAACCTACGTATTTCAAGTCCCACTCTAGTCATTCATTTGTTTCTATTTTAAACATTCATCTTTTAAATAAAAAATTTAAACACTTAAGGAAAAATAAAACATACATTCATGTACTCAACAAAAAAATTAAATAAATATTAACATTTTAATATTTTTAGCTGTCTTCATCTCTTTGGGTTTACTTCCCTTCTCAGAAATAGTGACAGTTTAATGTATTATTTATTTTTTATACTTTATTTTATTTTATTTTATTTGGCCAGCACTGGGTTTGAACCCACCACCTCCAGCATATGGGGCCAGCACCTTATTTCTTTGAGCCACTATTTTTTATACTTTATGACATAAATCTATATTCATAAAATATGCAGCTTTTCAGTGTGTTTCTTGAGGATTTGAAAGAATTTACCTGGCAAGCAACCATATCTTTTGTGGCTATGTTTTTAATTACCAATTTGCTTTCTTTAATATACAGAAGTCACTTAGAATTATAAATAGATGTTTTAAGATACATTTTTTAAATAAATGATTGCCTACCTTTTTATTACTATGGGCATACAGCTGTTTCTATGATTTTGTTTCTTCCACTCTCTCTGTGGTTATATTCTCCTGTGGATCTCATTATTGCTTAGCTATACTTTCTTCAATTGTTAGCAAAAATTATAGACTATCTTATTCTCAAATTAATAAGTTACAGTCGTAACAATTTTCTGGAGGTTTTTTTTTTCTCTTTTGGTTTTCTATTTTACTAGTTCTAACTTATTTTCTTATATTTATCATTCTATATTTTTAAAATTTTATTCTTTACCCATTTGTTTTTTTGTATTAATATATAATGCTTTCATTTATTTCCAGTTCTAATTGCCTCAACTATTATTTTACTTCAATTATGATTTCAATTTCCAATTAGTTATTTAGAAACATGTTTTGATATTTACAAATGAAAAAGATTTTGAAGTAATTGTTTTGCTACTGCATTGGGATCAGAGAATGCCATATTTGTGGTAATGAGTTATTGGCACTTTTGAGCTCCCTATTGTATCTTAGCACGTTGGCATTTTTTAATACATGTTCTATGTGTGCTTGAAAAGAATACACATTCTTTCGTGTTGGATACAGGGTGCTACTGTGTCCTTAGAGGAAAGTGAACGTTCAGATCATCTATACTTAAATGATTTTTCAAGTCTGCTAGAACTAGGAGATATATAAAAAATAGGTTTTAGAAGAGATTTAGCAGTATAGGTACTAGTTCTTCTTTAAAGGTTTGGTAGAATTCTGACGTGAAGCCATCAGGTCCTGGGCTTTTCTTTTTAGGGAGATTCTGTATAGTTGATGCTATTTCAGAACTTGATATAGGCCTGTTCAACATTTCCACTTCATTCAGGCTAAGTCTTGGTAGGTGGCGTGCTTCCAGGTATTGGTCGATTTGTTTTGTATTTTCAAATT